>JAULKL010220739.1:0-21989 GCA_032355745.1 Rubia rechingeri
AATGACCCCGAGTTCATCGCAGCTGCAAATTCAGATGGTTTTAGTATCAAAATTGTGTGCCAACCAGCCAAGTCACCTGATTTGAACATCCTAGACCTGGGTTTTTTTGCTTCCATTCAAAGCTTACAACATGAAACCCCTAGCACTGATCTAGAGGGTCTTTTGCAGGCCGTGTACAATGCCTTTGCAAGACAGGATCCCAAAAAAATTGACCTGATTTTTCTATCTTTGCAAAATGTGATGATTGAAATCATGAGGGCTAAGGGCGGAAATAACTTCAAACTCCCGCATATGGGTAAAGAAAGACTGATTAGGTTTGGGACTTTGCCAAAAAACTTGATAGTGGATTCAGAAATTGTCAGAAGCTGTGTGGAAGACCTGATTGCTGTTGGGAGGACCGGAAAAATTGGAGATTTGATGCTCAGTATGGAGGTTGGATGAAAATTTAGCTCTCACAAAGTATTTTGTAGGGTTGTGCTTAGAATGATTTGTAAACATGTTTTTTGTTTTGCGTGGACATGTTTAAGGTGCAACCTTGTAAAATAGGGATGGTATTTCCCCTGTTTGATTTTGGCTGTTAAAACAGTTTGTATCAATGAATGAATGAATGCATGCTTTTGTTTAAAATAAAACCCAGGTCCGAGACTTCAAAAATAAAAGACAAAGGCAACCAAAAACTGGTTAGGCACTGAATAACAGAACCAGGATATCACAATGCCGCATCATTACGCCATCCTCAAAATTTCCGAATGGAAATCATGGTTGCGTTCAGCGGTTCAATACTGTTTTTATCATCATCACTGACAGGACTGCGAGAACTCGAAGTCATTTGAACAATATATCTCAGGCTGTTTCTAAATCATATGAATGCCCCGCCAAGAGCAAATCAGGTTTTTAACCGATAGGCATGGCTGCATAACATAGGAATCATACATCACAGCTTCATCATCGATTTACTCCATGCTTTACCACTACTGCGACTAGAGAAAGAATCCCATCCAATGCTCAACCCCAACACAGTCCCCCAGCAATCCAGCATATGTATTGAAAAACAAATAAACCCTCCAACAGAGGTTATGCAGCACAAACAAGACAATCAGAGAGCAGATATGTAAAACATTAGTCCGGACAGTCCCTCAGTACTGTGTAGCAGTTGAAAAAAAATTAGTCCAGACAGTCCCACACGACTGTGTAGCAATTCAAACACACAAGTGCACATAAGAGCATGATTAAACATAATGGAAAGCAGTGCAGCAAAAGTTTGTAAGGTTCATGATCAGAAAGAGAACCAGAATTCAGTCAAGGGTTTATGGACAGAGTAATTCCTGGGTTCAAGTTCCTGAGTTGAGAGGACAGCTTGGTACTTATAGCACACCTCAGTTGCTTGAATCTCCGAAAAGATTCGCAGAGTAAACACTCCATCCACAGACGTAGTTCAATTACCGTCATCTTCTTCCTGCACAAATGATTCAGCAAAGGTGAGAACCATGGAAGCAATTAGAATCATCTGGTTTAAATAATAAGCAGCATATGAAAGGGAATGTGCAACCTTAAAAAGCCCCTTGAAGCTTGTCTTCGGTGGAATCCGATTTATAGCCTTAGATGTTACGGGGAGCTGTGGTTTTGGGAATTTATCAAAGTAGCCAATATTCATAAGAACATCGTGGGGCAGGTTATGAACTGACCACTTCTTCTTTTCCTGGGCCTTTTCCTTTTTAGGCCAGTTCTTAGGAAAATAGCATGAACCATATTCATAGAAACCAGGTTCGCCAAACTTTATGCTGTGATAATCGGTAACACCTTCAAGTTTAGGAAACCAATATGTATTTTCCTGACTCTCCTTATCAAGTATGAAACCCTCATTAGGAGTCTGAACAGAGTCCGGAAGATAGTCAATCTCAGAACAATCAACGGGGGTCTCCAACGACCATGGAGTCCAGTCAGCAAAATCGATTGGACTGAAGTGAGTGGCTATCGGAATCTCTAAATCAAACATAGAGTCCCATAATGATTATGAATCCTCACCTTCTTCAGTGTCTATCAGCACCTTAGAGCTTGAAGCTCTGGCACACGAGTGGGACAAGTGATTGGGATCCTCACTAGAAGTACTCATGTTAAGGACTGGAGGCTGTGATTTCAGTGATAAGAACAAAGGAACAAAAATTATCATAGATCGGGAACAGAAAAGGGAATACAGAAATTAGACAAGGAAAAACAACCAACATGCTTCAACTTATTTTAAATCAGAACAATATCAAAGAGAAACAGACATGAGTAGGATGAAATAATTTTTAAACATATAGCAACCGAATTCATTTAAGAATTAAACCTACTGATTCATACACAGAGAAAGGAAATCAACTTTTTCCCAAACTCATTCGTTTGAAACAGAAAAATGTGTAGCATATGGTAAACATGCAAGCAACTTTGAGAAATTGATACTTGAACATAAAAAATAGAAACAGAATACAATGAATCCAATTATAGACAGAGTAATTCTTGGGTACAAGTCCCTTAGTTGAGAGGACAGGTTGGTGAAGACACACCCCAGTTGCTTGAATCCCCTGAAGGGTTCACATAATAATTACTCTATCCACGGCAGGTCAGACATAAACCACGAAGAAAATCACAACAGAGCAGTAAAAATCATCGAAGGCATGCTTTAAAAACCCAATACAAACACATCGTGCAACACAAAATGGAGACCTTAGTTGAAAAACAATTTGTTTTACAGATTTATGACAATAGAGGAAAACACATGCTTTACATACACATGCAGTCACATATATCATCAAATAATTGTAATGATTTTTTTTTAAAAAAAAAACTATACTTCAACAAGATATAACTCACTGTAAAGTAAGTTTCACAAAACACTAACTTTATAACCTGAACGGGGACGATTTAGATAGGGTACAGTTGGAAAAAATGGCATGCAGTAATGAAAGGGTTTATATATACGACAAGTCAGACATAAACCACGAAGAGCATCACAACAGAGCAGTAAAAATCATAGAAGACATACTTTAAAAATTAATTACATACACATCGTGCAACAAAAAAGAGCGACCTTTGTTCAAAAACATTTTGTTTTCCAGATCTATTACAGCAGAGGAAAAATAAAGCATTAAAAACACATGCAGTCACATATCTCATCGAATAATTGTAATGAATTTTTAAAAAAATTATACATCAACAAGAAATAAGTCTCGGTAAAGTAATTTTCACAAAACACTAACCTTATAACCTGAACGGGGATGAGTTAGACAGGGCAGTAAACCACGAAGAACATCACAATAGAGCAGTAAAAATCATCAAAGACATGCTTTAGAAACCCAATGCATACACACCGTTCTACAAAAAAAGGAGACCTTTGTTCAAAAACATTTTCTTTTCACATCTGTGAAAACACAAAGAGTGAGTCGACAAAGAAGTTGAAAACACTAAAAAAATTGGAACAAAAACGGTACGAACAACAAATTCAGACCCATGCTTCCATATATTGAATCTGGAACTTACGGATTGGGAGTTGAGAATGATTTTTCAAACCCTAGTTTGATTAAACACGGTTTCAAACTCAACGAAAACCCAAACCAAGCCGACAACTCAGTGATTCCGGAAGTCAGAAGCTAACCATGATGAAAACGGAGATAAATAGGGACGTTTAAGAGCTGTGACGATAATGGAACCAGGGTTTAGATCGGAGAAGAGATAGAGGTTGAGAATCTGCTTCACAGAAAAGGGACAGAGGCAGAGTAAATGAAACGAAAAGGAAGTGTTGGAGGATGTGAATGAGCGTTGGATTCTTTTGGGATAAGGGAGCGTTTGAAAATGCGTGGGGACAGCGGGGGGTCCGCACATTAATCAAGCGTGTTTTGGAAGCCAAAGCTACGCGCGCTGCTCACCACCCAAAGGCCACATCAAATCTCCCTCTTAACCCTAGCAGATTAAGCCCATGCCCATTGTAATTTTTAAAAAAAAATGGGGGCAAAATAGGGATTTCATAGCTGGTCAACCATGCCATTTTTAGCAAGAATCAGAAATTGCAGTTTGAGTTGAGACAACCCAAAATGGAAAATGTGCAGTTTGAACTGGGACGGAGAGAGTATTTGGATTCGGATTCCAAAACAATTTCCCTGCAAACTTCACACAGCTTACCACATTTGGATTATTCCAATTTATGACTATTCTTTTTCTATTCCACTCACTTTTTCCTTGGTACTGTTCACCTATTTATATTTTGTTTTAGAGGCTTGTTTTTTATATTTAGAGTGACACTATATTAATCCATTTGTTTTACGCTGATTTTTTATATTTGACGATCTCATAATCACATCCGGAGTACTTACTTGATTATTAATATACTAGATAATATCCTTGCCGATGCATGGATTTATAAATAAAAATAATTAATGAAAAATAATTTATAATTTTAATAATTTATCATTAATAAAATTTTATTATATTTATATGAGAATTATAGAAGATGCAGTATTTAGAATAAATTTATATATTTATTACAGTATAATATATTTAATTTTAATTTTTTTAAAAAAATTAACTCAATCTTTGTTGATATTTAAATTTTCCGCAAAAGAATTCGCTTGGCAGTATACAAGCATTCCAACATATTTCAATTTATTCATGGAAAATAAAATTAGTTTAAATAAAGCAATTGATTATATATTGAGATAATACAATTCATTTTTTTCAAGGAATAAAATGGAATAAGGAGTAAATGCTTTGGAATAAGCAGAAGTGGAGAGAGAAAGATGGAAGGATTAAAGAATAGGAGAGGTGTAACAATTTTCAAAGCACTGGTGAATGATTAATTGATATGTCAAGTTTTGAGGGCGTAACTTGTCAAAATTTTGTGAAAACTTATGTGGCAAAGTGTGGGGTTACATTTGGCCAAAAAGTTACTCTTTTAGCACGTAGTACAAATAACAGTAGAAAGTGTGTGTGTGTGTATATTTGAAAGTTACCCGTCAGGACCGTCTTTGGCATGACACAACTGGTTCTTTTGAACACAACTGGTTCTTTTGAACATATCTGGGGCCCCAAAATGTTATCATTAGTTATTATTTATATATCATTTATTTTTAGAAAATTAAACCTATCCTTCTGCAAGTCGTTTTCCTTTCTCGTTCCAACTTCTCAGTTCAACACCTTTGCACGTTTATTATTGATTTTTTTGACCAAATCATTCAATTTCTTTTCCAATTTCTAAGTCTACATTCAATTTCGTCAATTTTCTCCACTATAATCACTCTTTTTTTGTGAATTTCAACTTGTAGTATTTTTGATATTTTATTTAATGATAATTAAGTAGTAATATGATTTATTTTTGTCTTTATATTTTATTTTGAAAAGCCGTAATATACAAATAATATAAATTTATTTGATAATTTTATGTCAATGTATTTAGTGGTCTCATTTTTAATTTGCACATGGCGTCCAAATTGTCAAAAATGACCTTGTTACCCGATACATTAATAAGGTGATTTTGTTACTATTTTATTAAAAGTTATATATTATTTGATCCTCTATTTAGATAAATCTACTATTTATGTGACGTTATTAATCTCCCGGCTACCTATAATAGAAATGCTTCAAACCACTTGGTTGACACACCGTCGTCAGGGTTATGTCTTCTGTCATTTGACATTTTCCCCCTCTTTCGGTTCTCACTTCTCTTCTTCTTTTTTTGTTCCAGTTTCTTCATTCATTTATTCATTCATTCCGCTCAACCTTTTTGACATTATATTGTTTTTGGGGTCTACCTTCTCTTCTCCTCTGTTCTAGTCTCTTCAGCCGTACTTTTTGACTGAAATTGTTTTCCGCAAAGTCGAGTCAAGGCCTCTGCTCCTCTATCACAATCTTCGCCCTCCCCTCGGCCATGTGTCTTCATCGGCGCATCCATGGTGGGAGCGCAAAACGACGTCGTTATGATCGGGTGACATGGATTTCACCCCAGCTCTCTGCTTCAGTTTTTGGCACACCTTGGCTTTCTAAATACTGGCCACTCTTCGAATTCAGCTGTCCATCAAGTAGTTCAGCCTCCTCTATTTGTCCTTCTAATTTAAAATTCCCTCTGTGTGAATTCCCAAATGCCCAGAAGTCTTGCTTATCATCCTCCTTTTTTTTGGGTTCATTTACAGTCACTTTAAAAAAATTGATGGAGCATGGTGATCGATTAGGTAGAAACGCTAAGAGGAGAAAGGCTTATGCTCAGTTATCACCTGAGGCAATGGAAAAATTGTTGCAGCGGAGGAGAGAGCAGGATGTTTTAAAGCGTCCCCTTAAGTCGACCGAGGGTCGATAGGCAGATGGAATTGGTTTGTTTTTTTTACTCATTGTATTTGTTTCCAGTTTCATGAAGCCCACTATTTAATTAAGTGTATGTATTGTTATCAGTTATCATCGGTATGGAGGCAATGGGTTGTTGGCATCAGTGATTTTTGCTGAATATTTTTCCCCACTTTTAACATCTGTGTTTAGACCGTATGTATTGTTATAGTTGTCTTCGGTGTGGAGTAAATAAGGTCTTGTCATCAGTCATTTGTGGTGAATAGATTTTTCAGATTCAGCATCAGTCTGGATACTGTCTGTATTGTTGTCACTTGTTATTTGTTTAAACTGATAGTTATGCATTTAAGCTTAAACATCAGTGGAGCTTCAAATGAATTAAATTGTATTTCCATGCTTCTATTGCTATGGTTGCAGATTTGTTGTCATTGTGGTTCCTATGATGAGTTTCCTTACTTATTGAAAGATTATTATGGATACAACCTAGGCTGTTGTGTTGATTTTGCCCAGTTATTTGAGCAACCTAATTTATTTTGAAATGACAGTAACAGTTCTTCTGACTTTCAGTGTGTTTTTCATGTGTTATGAGCCTTTTTATGTTTAGATTTTTTGAGAAATCTATTGTGGAATGTTCAGAAACTATCAAAGATGTTAAATTACTCATCCGCTAAACTGTCATGGCTCCCTAATTGTGGTTTATAAATTGATAAACTAAAGTTAATCTCTTCTGTTTCAGAATGTTGTTTTTCTATATTGATATTACTCATACAATCTTGTGTATAATTCATGTGATAAAGTATCTCAGGTTGGGCTTTCAGTCTATTTTCCTGCAAAATTGGACTCTTGTTTGCTTAGGATAAAGCTAAATATAATACTGCAAATAACAAACACTGAAATGAAGTTGCTATATCTTATTTCTTGCTGCTCACCTAGGTTTGAAATTGTTTGTGTTCCAGTAAGTATTGCCTGCGACCGTGACTTTATTACACCGTGACATTATTGTTTGTCTTCCAGTAATTTGCTTGTCGAGAAAAGATGATGAAGTCCTTTACTTTGTTAGCCTACCACATTTTTAGGTTGTAATTATATCTTACTCATATTATCTCCCACCAAGCTTGACAAGCAATCCTCCATTCCATTTAATGTCAACATGGAGGCTTCCTTGTCTTTTCATGATCTTACCTTCATCAGTGAAAGTTATCAGAAAAAATGGTCTCCATTGGTGTAATTTACTCATTTCAAATTCTTTGTATATGCAGTTTTCTTTTGTGTCTATTAAAGATAAAATCTAAAGAATGAAATTTGTTGGTGAGATTTAATTGTGTTGTAACTAATTATTTTAGCACTTTGGACGAGGGAATGAATCCAAATATTGAAGAATTTGGATAGATGAGACTATTTTAGGCTTTTGGTAAATTTAGCTGTTTAGTATTTTGTTATTTCATTTATTGTCGAAAGGTTAGAAGAAAGGAAAGATCCCAGTTATTTGCAGCCATAAATAAGGAATTGAAGGACCAAAAGCCCTATCTTTTGTTGCCAAATTGCCCCCAAAAAGTATTAATCCCTTGGTGTGTGGCACCAAATTTTGCGGAAAATTTTGTAACATGCATCCATAGAGCAAAAAACACTGGCCATTTTGGTCACGTCAGTCTAACTTGGTCAAAAACTCTAATAGGTCACTCTCTTTTCACCTTGGTTGAAAGCCCTTTTGAAGGAACTGAATGTTAATGCAAGATAGAGCTAAAAACCTGGCAATTTTAGGACAAGAAAGGGCTGAAATCCTTCAATGTCCACCACAAGCAAGTTGATGTGTATTGGGACCTGAAAATTATGAAATTTGAAACTTTCCTCGAACCCAACTCAGATTACTATGTGGCTTTCATTGCATCAAATGAAAAAATGCTCTTACTTCTTAGACGTCACAACTATATGCATCTTATTATGTTATATTCATCTTGGTTGAGCTAATTAGTTGTATAAAGATATTGTATCAGCTGTATGGTGATGTTATCTGTCTATGTCGAGAAATTTTGATATAGCATTAGAATATGTATGCCCTCCATGTAAATATAGCAGTAAAGCATAGCTGAATAAGATATATAATAGTTGCAGTAGAACCATGGTCACAATTGCAGGTATATGCATTTTATACTCAGATTATATGATGAAAAAAACATAATTTATTTGAAAAAAATAATCAATACGTGAGAAAACTTTAGCTTGGAAAGTTGTAACGTCAGCTTTTCTTTTATGCATGGAGTATTATGGTGTTTTATGTTACTATACTACGCTTGCTTTTCAATGAAAATGTGCCGATTCACTTATTCTATTAAATGATAACAGATTTACTTTTATTTATTGAAATATGTCTTTATAAGATCGAATACATCCATGGCATATTTGTCTCTTTACAAGTTTCTCCGCATTTACAAAGTTTTACATGTTTCAGGAGCTCAGTCTTCTCACAGTGAGCGTAATTCAAAGAGAAGAAAGACCTATGCTGAGATGCCTATCGACCAAAAAAATAAATTTGCTGAAGTTAAAAAGAGAACAAGCGACACTAAGACGTTCATCTCAAATAGCCGATCAACAATCGGCTGCAGGTTTGTTTGTGTGATTGAAGACTTTTCAAAAATTTCTTTTTCTATAATTAGCTATTTAAATTCAACAGTCTAAGATCATAGAAATCAGCTCCAAAGAAGAAGAAAAATATATCTCTCTGATAACTTTTCAGTTATTGCTGGCAATGGTAGCGATTCACAGGCCCTCACATCATCATCTACTGATGATGACCTTTTAATTATTGAATCATTTGGTTTTAGTCTCCAACAGATTCAGAATCTGCGAGCTCGTTGTACAAGTCAGTTTCTATTTACCTATTGTGTTCCTTTTAAGTTATAATTATTGTAAGCTCAATTGCTTTGGATATTTATGTTAAATTACTGTTGTTTCTGGAATTTGATTTTGTCAAGAAAGTGGATTAAATACTATGAACCTATAAAATTCATCAAATTTTAACCTTAAGTTAATTTCATATACTAACATGTGTTCAAATTTTGATCCAAGTAATTACTATGTTGTATCCTCCGGGGTTCCTGCTAACTGGGGTGCGCTTGCACCAACCTGTCCTCTCAACTAAGGGACTTGTATCCAGGAATTACTTGATCATGCTAAGGTTATGTTTGTTAAAATTATATGATGATTTAAATTTATATCTTATTCGCTGATATTTGATATTATTTGATCATATACTTTTTATATTACTGTCATGTGTTCAGATTTTTATTTAAGTAATTACTATGCTGAATCCTTCAGGATTCTTGCTAACTGGGGTGTGCTTGCACCAACCTGTCCTCTCAGCTAAGGGACTTGTACCCAGGAATTACTTGATCATACTAATCTTATGTTTGTTAAAATTATATCATGATTTAAATTTATATGATGTTCACTGATATTTGATATTATTTAATATACTTACTTTGAAAAGGATACATGATTATTTACTGCTTGCAGTTGATGTCGTTTTATTCAATGGTAAAAGGAAACTCAAGGGAGACATATTCATTTAAATGTTTTGCTGCAAGTACAGTGAACACTAAATACTTCAGCAGAGTTAACACTGAAGTAGATTGAACACTAATCAACTAATCACAAAACTATGAATAGAAAGTGTGCTACTAACACTTAGTTTATGCTAATACTCTATCCATTTAATCATTAAATGGTGGCGATAGTAGCGAGGCAAAGGTCATGGGATCATCATCTTCTGATAATGACCTTTTAATCATTAACTCAGTTGGTTTTAGTCACCAACAGATTCCGAATCTGCAAAAAAAATTGTGTTCTTTTTAAGTTTATAATTATAGTCCACTACTTACTACATTGTTTCTACTTCGTAGATAACTTCATCTTTTTGTAAAAAATCATTTTCTTCTATGTCTATTAAATTGTGAAAATTCATTTCCTTCTGTAGTGACTGGTCAATATTTAAATTTTCTGTATGTGAAGACTGAAGAGTCTGCTGTAAAAAAAGATACATATGTCTGAATCTTTTATTTTTGGATGAAAATAAGTCCGAAATTTTTGGATACATTCTCTTTTCGGTGAACTTACTCAATCATTTTCTCCCTTATCTACTTTTGGTATTGTGGTTTATTTTATCTTATTTAAATGATACAATGTGTAAGTTCTCTAGCTGTTATCTCTTTCTTCAAATGAATGAAGTACTTATAGTAAAGTCCATTTTCCCTTCAGGAGAATTCGAGATTATTCAGTATTTGCAATCAATGTAGTTTTATGTAATGAGAAGAAATCTTTTTGAGGAAAACATCTTCATTAAAATGTTTTGCTTCAAGTAGAGTGAACATTAAATATTTCAGTAGACTGAACACTAAAGTAGGCTGAACACTAATCAGCTAATCACAAAAGCATCAATCCAAGGTGTACTGTTAAAATTTAGTTCATGGTCGATTAGATAGTTTCATAGCCAGCTAGGACCCTCTTAGTTATTTCATATAATTACAACATAGTATCTTTAAATATTACAACTTTTGCCATATGATGCAATCTAACCTACTGCTTACTGGATTTGGATTTCCAGATAAGTCTCATACATAATGCCTGTATGTATGTACCATTTTTTATATATTGTGTTGTACGCTTGGATAAACTGAAGAACTTACTCTGTTTTCATAGAGTGTTAGTGCGAATTCATGATAGCTCATTATATGTGTCACTGTCTTATGTAATCTACAACAAACACTCAATCTTGCAGCTCATATTTTAACATTCTATTTTGAAGTATTTTATGTTGGATGTTCAGGTCTTTTTTTACCTTAGTATTTAAGGGTTTTTTCCCCCTGGAGAGACACTTGAGACCACAGCTTAAAATCTTTTATTGATGTAAAGTTACAAAATATTTTCACCTACTGGATTTTATTCTCAACACATATTGTGGCTTTGATCACTAAATTTTTTGTTCCTTGCAAATAATAGATATTATAATTACATGAAAGTTACTTACCATTTTTTCCTTGCACTGTTCCTTTGAACTACCTTTATGTTGAAGGATCTTTGTTTCCGACATTGTTAATAGTGGATTTTCATTTGTTCCA
The DNA here is from genome assembly GCA_032355745.1 of Rubia rechingeri. NCBI lineage: Eukaryota > Viridiplantae > Streptophyta > Magnoliopsida > Gentianales > Rubiaceae > Rubia > Rubia rechingeri. Next base: position 11,424 of record JAULKL010220739.1, read on the forward strand.
GCATCATTTGCTGCATTTATTGTCAAGGTAATCTCTTGACATTTAATATCTCTTCTGATTGTACTATTTTTAAATATTTTACTTACAAATATTTCATGCGTGCCAGATAAATGATATAAGATGGTCAATGCAATTGTAATTTATGTTCTCTTCTGACTTTAATTGTGTACCTCATATGTTATTAGCCTCTTATGTATAAGTTTTTTGAGAAATCTGTTGCTGATCAAATGCAGATTCAAAAAAGAAAACAAAAACACTTCTCGATGGTCATTTGTCCGTTCATGCACTCTCACAGGCAGGGTCTTCTTCTTCCGAAGATCATGTGGCAATCATCAGTTCTACAATTCTCGAGAATAAAAGAGATGGAAAACTACCTCCTACCTCTGCAGGTGTGTTTATCTATGTTTATCATTTCCGCTGAGTTGCTTATTTTTAAGTTGTTCAGGGTTTTTGTTTGCATAAATTTCATATTTTTAATGAACAGGCCCCCTTTTTAATATTTTCATCCACTTAGGTTTACTGAAGAAGAGAAAGTATAAAAATATTTCTCTAGGAGATGATATTCCAACCTTTACTCAGACATTACCTATAGTGGCTGATTGTGCTCATTGCAAGGCAAAGAAATTTAAAGGAGAGTCAAATATATTCTGCTATTCTGGTGGGGAAATTTTCTTGCCATCTGTGCCAATACCGGACCAATTAAGAGCTCTCTTTCTTGGTCAAACGCCACAATCTGTACATTTTAGGGAAAATGTAAGGACCTACAACAGTAACCTAGCATTTACAACTTTGAGTGTTGGTTATGATCGCAACTTAACTTCTAATGTGGGCGGTATTTATACTTTCAAAGTTCTTGGTAAATTGTATTATTAACTAAAACCTTTGAAAGATCTTGACGGAGCCGAGCCTGCTAGTGTCCAGCTGTATTTTTTTGACACTGAGTTTGAGTTGGAAAAGAGAATGGGTTCTGACTGTGCTGACAAGTTCGATGAGGCAACGATGAAATTATTGATGGATATATTAAGAGATAATCCCTATTGTCAGTTTTTTAAGCATTTGAAAAATGTCAGCAGTATCGAGACAAAAAAATTGTTCTAAGTGCAGACCCAAAACTTGATCAGCGGTGATACAACATCCCAACCGTGTCGCAAGTTGGCAGTATATTTGTTGATCCCTTTGAGAAAAATGCGGAGAGAACTGTACATCTTTCAAGTTTACAGCTCTGATGGTAAAACTTTTACCATGAAGCATTATTATGGATGCTACGATCTGATGCAATATCCTTTAATTTTTCCAAAGGGTCAATCAGGTTGGCATTTGAATATTAAAAGGATAAGGAAGAGGCATATGGTTCGTCACAATTCTGGAGGTGAAATGGTGCTCTTTGATTGTCCAGAATCTTTAATAGATTCTGAGAGCAAAGGTATCTGTTGAACTTTCACATTCAAAAGTTCCGTTATTATAACTTTTTTGACAACTTTTATTGGTGTATACTTATCTTTTACTTTCCTTACAATTGTTAGCGATGTGAAAAAACAAAGATGCAGTGACTGCAAGGGAATACCACTGCTATAAATTGCAAGTAAGACCAGATGAAAAATCCATGTTTTTGCATGTTATACGTTTGTTGCAGCAGTTTGTTGTCAATGCTTATATCAAAATAGAAACCAGCCTATCGAAATTTTTGAGGGACAAACAGGGGCAGTTTCGTACTGAAATGGCACAAGGTGTTGTGGATGATATGGATGCTAGTTTAATAGAGGGATCTGCACTTGGTCGATGGGTTCTACTTCCAGTGTCATTTATAGGTGATCCTAGAGATATGCGGCGTAGGTATCTTGATGCCATGGCCATTGTACACAAATTCGGTAAGCCTGACATATTTCTAACCATGACTTGCAATCCATATTGGCCAGAGATTCAAGAAAACCTTTACTTTGGTGAAGCTGAAAATGATAGGCCAGATTTACTTGCTAGAGTTTTTTGCGCTAAAGTTTACTAGTTGAAGGATGACATTTTTGACAAGGAGATTTTTGGTGTCATACAATCTTTAGTGTAAGTTATTGAATATCATAAAATAGGTCTACCTCACTGCCACATGTTAGTAATTCTAAAACCTGGTTGTAAACCTTTGGGACCCGATGCTTATGATAGAATTGTTTGTGTCTAGCTACCAGATGAAGAGAAGGAACCACATCTTTTTTGTATTGTGAGCAAAAAATATGATGCACGACCATGTGGTAGATTGAAACCCAAAAGTCCTTACATGAAGAATGGTAAGTGTAAATTTGGATTCCATAAACCATTTAGACAGTCAACATATCATGCGGAGGATGGTTATCCATTATATAGGAGGAGAGACGATGGTAGGACGGTTACCATAAAAAAGCATGCTCTGGGAAATAACTGGGTTGTTGGCCATAATAAGTACTCATCTGCAACATATGACTGTCATATATATGTGGAGATTTGTTCGAGTTTTTGCTTTATCAAGTATGTTCATAAGTATATATTCAAGAGCAGCGACCGAGTTGTCTTCGCATTACAAAGTGATCATGAAGATACAATTGTTGATGAAATAAAATTATATCAAGATGGTCGTTGGATTGGTTCGTCTGAAGCAACCTGGAGAATATATGGTTCGTCTGTTGCATCTTCTGGAGTAGCTGCCTCTGTCTTTCCTGGAGGAAGAACTGCACATTCCCATTTTAAGTTTCCATTTGATTCTCCCGACAACGAAGTTTGTCAATTGAGCAAGTAGAGTGGATTGGCAAAGTTGATAATAGAGGCTAAGTTGATTCTTTGGGATGAAGCTACAATGGTGAAACGCCAATCTTTAGAAGCTTTGGATATGTTGCTGAAAGATCTCATGGATTCTAATGCTCCATTTGGTGGTAAGGTTGTTCTTTTAGGAGGAGATTTCAGGCAGACTCTACCTGTCATACCAGGTACATCAAGAGATGTAATAGTTCAGGCATCTATTGTATATTCACATTTGTGGCCAGAATTGGAAAAGTTGCATCTTCAGCAAAACATGAGAGCTTTAAATGACCCAGAATTTTCCTCTTTTTTGCTGTGTATAGGTGAAGGCGCGGAACATATTGACTGGAATGAACATGTCGAATTGCCAGCTCACATTGTTATCCCATATATTGGAAAAGAACAATCGATTCAAGAGTAAGAGATTTTTTTTCTTTTTCGCACAACTCTTCCATATACTAATTAGATTTTTATGGAGACATTAACCTTACTTGAAATGTTTGTAGGTTGATTCAATGTGTCTTCGCAAATTTAGCTGCATATGCATTAAATCCAATTGACAATATAAACAATTTTTTAATTGATATTTTTCCTGGCATCCCGAGATTATATGTTAGTACAGATAGAACTTTGAGTGAAAATCATCAAAGTGATCATGAAGATTTTCTGAATACATTGAACCCAAAAGGTTTCCCGCCCCATAAATCAGTGTTGAAACCAAATTGTCCTATCATGCTTATACGTAACGAAGGCCTATGTATGAATTGTGCCCATCTACCATTAGGGTTGAGATAGCTTTTGGCCTTTTCAAGGGCAAACAAGTCTTTATTCCTAGAATTCCAATTATTTGTGACCAACATAGTAAAACATCCATCCCGTTTAAAAGGTTCCAATTTCCTGTCAGAATATGCTTTGCTATGACAATCAATAAATCCCAGGGGCAGACATTAGATTTTGTTGGACTATATTTAGAGCAGCCCGTATTTTCTCATGGTCAGTTGTATGTTGCTTTATCCCGAGCAAAAAACACTCAATCTGTCAAGGTTCTTTTGACACCTCCAACATTTGATGAGTTGCGACTAAATAATAAAACAAAAAAGTATAGTTTATAAGGAGATTTTTCAGCGACAGTAGATGCTATACTTATGTTCATTTTGTCTTCTCATTTTTGGATCAGCAGCAGTTTGCTTTTTTGTCTTGCATATTTTGCTATCTACGGGTTAATGTTGTCATCTCATTTTAGATTTGCTGGATTTTTCAACCCTCAGTACTATGTCCTCCGATTCCAACAAAAAACCTCTGAATTTGTCAACCTTCTTTTGACACCTCCAACATTTGAGAAAGCAAGAAAAAATAATAAAACATTTTATATAGTTTATAAGGGGATTTTTGATGGCAAGAACTGCAATACTTTTCTTAATTTTACACTCCCTTTTTTGGATATGCAGCATTTTGGGTTTTTGTGTTGCCTATTTTGTGATGAACGGGTTGATGTCGTGTTCTCATTTTGGATTTGCTGGAATGTTTTGGAGGTCCCCGATTTTTGGATTTGCAGGTATTTCCTTATTCCACTTTCTGTAAATGTCTTTAAGAATATGCTTCAAGTAAAAAATGTTAAACACTATCAATCCTGCAAGTATTAAAGCATGAGAATTTTTTTAACTCTTTAACCTCAATTGTGACTTTTCATTTTCTATTTCTTATAAATTAACAACTCACAATGGAGAACCATTCATATGTGTAGCAATGAGGACCTTACTGATCACAATGATTATTATAAACTTCCATCATCCTGGAGTATTCTGCATATGCCACCTGACTAAATGCATTATACAACTAGAAGTAAGAAATTATAAGGCAATTTAATGGGTAGGTGATTTCATGCCTAATACTGGTTTCGTCTCTCGTAGAAATTTTGTTTTAGAATCAAATCATTCTAATATGATACACATGAGTATTAATCTTTGGCACTTCATCCCTTCCTTCTTTGTTTGGCATTTAATTTATTCTAACATATCATTACACTCCAATTAATTTTATTTTTAATTTGACTGCATTGCAGTCAAAATGTTGATATGGAACATGCCAAAGGAATGATCAGGGAGATAGAAGAAGATGATTTTCATGCTCCAATTAATATATATCATACAATTATAGCTGACTATATCTTCACAGGAGATGAACGTAAATGTTTGGTACTATTTGAGAGGCTAAAGGTAAAAGCTTATTCACTGATAACATGTCCATCATGCATAATTGGAAAGATCTTATTCCATGTCTTCTAATCTTGCAAAATCTAATTTGTATTTTTGGTCACATGTATTCCCTGCGTACTAAGTTATTGTTTGCATAAACTACTGATAATTTTAAAAAAATACTACTCACTCCAGTTCTGCATGAAGAATTTTATTTCATCACACATTTATTTCATGATGTAATTTTTGTTTCAGTTTAAATTTCAATTGCACGAATAGTGCATTTTTGTTAGTTTGCATGTTACAATATATTCACCTCTGTACATTCATTGCATCAATAGCAATGGAACGTCTATCTTCTTTTCATTGTAGAACTAAAACATGGTTAACTAAAATTTGACCTTCTAATGGCAAAATTCTGGAACCATGTATCAGCAAATGAACCAAACCGTGTTATATTCACAGATGTTAAGGACAAACTCTACCACACACGTAAGCACAATCATCATATGTTAACCCATGGAAAATCTGAAATTCCACCAGAACCAACCTACATCAACATCAATGACGTACTATTAGAGTACTTAGAAAATTTTTCCTTTTTATTACTGAGCACTTAAGAAATGTCAATTACAGTATATTTTCTTTCATGATTCCTGCTGAAATGTCCCTTTTATGTTTACTTTTTGGAGCCGTTGGAACTCTGCTGCCAAGCTTTTGCAGCATCAATGGCACATGAAAAGTCCATTGTGAATTGTTCCTCTCTTTGATAAGCTAGCCGATCTTCAGAATGTCCCCACTGCTGTTGTACATCTTTTCTCCATTGACTGGTACAGAAACAAGATCAATGGAAAGCAGGAAGTGATGATGAGGTAACCTATTGCGTCATATCATTGAGTATGCATGAGTTCAATATCAAAACAAGACTATTTCTAATTATCTACTATTAAATGTCTTGCCATTTAATTTGAACTTATTGTACAATTTCATGTTATATCATTGACCTTAACCAACTTTGATGCATGTTTTTCTTCTTACTTACAAAAGAGAAGAAAAAAATGCAGACACCTGAAAGGAAGTCGCACTTGATCCATGATTTTGAAGAAGTGAACATGGAAAAATTATTTGGTGACAACACGTTAGGAAATATTGTGAATGTAACGCCGCAAAGTGAACACTTTTCAGGTACGCAATGTCGTCGATTGTACTTCACTTTAAAAAGTATGTTTGCATTTTGTTTTCCTTCTCAGTTTTTATGTTGCAATAACATTTTATCCCTAAAAACTTCTGATGGAATCCTCTTCTCATACATTAACTTAGAGGCCTATAACAGAAGATACTAGGAAAGGCAAGGAACAAAAAGAGAATCCTCCTAAATTGATTCCAGACAACTTAGAGTTGAAAATATAAAAAAGTTCAGGTATCATGTCTAAAAATTGTGTCTTGCCTTCTAAGCAACACATTTACTTTACAAGTAGTTCTACTCATGGTATATTGAATTCTAATTTTCAAATTAGTCACATGAATTTATGTCGCGCCATGTATGCCTGTTATAGAATTATTTAGCTGCTATGTAGTACAATAATAGTTACATGACAAGATTAAGAAAACATATGTAAAGTTTATATAATCACTGAATACTATGAAGGATGGTTGAGGTAATTAAATCACACCAGCAGGTAGTCTAGCTAACATACAACAATGACTCTAACAGTAAAGCTTCTCAGTTATCCTTTTTCTATTGAATTAGCCTATTACCATTGATGTAGCAGGCACTATACTACTCTAGGCCTTTTAAACAACAACTGACACGAAAAGCTAATATTTTCAGCCTCAGCGTTTTACTAATAGAAATTGCCGGTGAAAGGTGCAACACCAACACAAAACTTTCTTCTCAACAACAGTATCTTCTTCAAAAGGTGCAACACTAAAAGCATGGTTTCTGAACTTTTTTTCACCTTAGATCATTTCATAAACCAATGATTTTTTTACCGATTCATTATGGAATGATTTTGTGTTACATAGATTTTTATCTTAAATTTTTGCAGGGTAAAATAAAATTTTACTCGGTTATTTCATGTTCAACATACAGTTCATCCTTTCAAGTTATGCACATATGCTGACACACTTGCTATTTTCCATGCGGCCTTTTTACAATAACTACTTACATAAAAGATATCATCTTCCTTATCATGCTCAAAAAGGTTTTGCATTAGGTCTTAAGCTTGACTCATATTCCAACACAATATCATTAGTACATCTTCCCATTCAGAACTTTCTATTTGCTTATCCTTCTGTTTCTAACACTAACATACTTTTATGCAATTGTTTTCGTATTTAAATTTAGGAGATATACTTAAATACATCTTCAATAAGTCCTGGTGTCCCATTCTATTAAGTTTTTTATGCTTCTCTCTTGTTCCTTTCTTTTTTTAAGTATCGGCACCACTTTCTCATATAATATTCATTTTGCTTCTATTCTGATGTAAAAGATGGCTAAAAAAATTACACTTCATAGATGCAGTGGAGATTTTGTAAAAGGTTGACCTGATTTTGATCAACTAGGATCAGAAACTCTATATATTTTTCTATGTCCAAATTTCATAACCAACAGGTAAGAGCAATGATGTGAAATTATTTCTTATTTATTTATGGTTGATAATTTATGTATAACTAAACATGCAAAGTAGTTATTTCAATATAGTTTCATGATCGATCGCATAAAAATGCAAAAAGCAGGATGGCCCATGCTGAATATAATCAAAAGCAAAAGATGAGAAAGCACCAGTGAGTCAAGTTTATGGACATCCTTTGAAGAAAGAACGCCACTTTAAATCAATCCCTTCACCATTTTGGTATGTTTTTATCAAGTTTATGGACACTCTATTCGATATAAAAACAATAACTGAAGTCTTATGTGCAAACTTTGTTTGCTCTAGTCAAATAATATCTACTGAAAGTATCTTTTAAGGCCAAAGTCCATCATAGATCACACATTATTTTCAGGAAACCATGGAGCTAAAGCTCATTTGCACTATTTTAATTTTAAGTAAAATATAACACTATTTTGTTTGCTAAATCAACTTTAATTACATATGTCAAAATGTCATGCATTTACTTAAACCATACTCCTCGTCTTTTATGTTAGATTTATCATTATGAACTTTTTAGTATTTTATGTGATCCATGTTTGTCACCATATCTTCTTCTCTTTTTGTAAAATGTATGAGTTATTTTTCCTTGGTTATTGAGCCAGAAATGAAGACCAGTGAGTCAAAAAGGTCAGCACCTTTTAACTTATATCGGGTACAGTGCAACCTTGTTGCACCTTATCCTTATCCCTCTGACAAAGTTCATTTTTTCATCCAAACCATTTACAAAAAACTAATAAAACCATTGTACACTCCACAATAATTTATGCTTTATTGACTTACTTTTTACCTTCCATCAGTTTTCCCACATTTCCTTCTACTCTTTCTTCTTCTTCTCTTCTTATACTACTATTACAACTGCATAGGAGAACTTAACTTGCTTCCCTAACTTCATCTCCCAAATACAAAGGCACAGAAACTGCTCTGAAGATAATATTGTTCATCAAATAACTGGACGATCTTTTACTCCTGGTAACTTTTCTCTAAACCCCTCTCTCTATATGTTCTCTTTCCTTCTTTTTTATGTTACTGCACAGTTTCAAAACATTATAATAATCCGCTTCTCCCTTGTTGATCTCTGTAAAATTAAAATATACCAACAACACATCATCACAATATACAGATTCTGATAAATAAATAGTATTATATATGTGTTATACCATTAATGTGTATAATAAGCCAGTTAGAACTGTAATTGTATGTGCTACAGGAGCTATGGCATCAGAAAAACCCATTGATGAACTACGCAATATTGATCACCCTTAGATTAGAGTTATTACAGTTGACAAAAAATTCTCTGCATATCAAAGTCCAAAAAGCCCTACAAAATTGCAGAGATTCATTTTTAGGATGAAAAGGTAATTGAGCTATTTTGTAGGAATAATGATCTGCCCCACCATAATTTTTCATATTGATTACTTTATTCATGATATAGGGTGCCAAAGTGGAAGGTATAATGTTCAACAAGGCATATGAAACCATGAGCTACAAAATTCAGCTTTATAAAAGATACAAAATATCCAATGCAAACATAAAAGAAATCGACCCCAAGTATAAAAAAGGAGACATAAAAATCCAGTGGATCATCGATACCAGTACTGTTATTGAAGAAATTCCTGATTCCGCGCATGTCATTTCAGTTGAGCATTCTTATGCACCCTTTGAAAAAATCCCTGAACATCTCAATAAACCTGAAGAACCGATAAGTATATATATTAGAACGCAAATCTTTAACTTAAATCTAAAATATTTTTTCCCTTCACTAGTAGTATCAAATTACAGATGTTATCGGGGATTGTTGCTCAATGCCTCCCAGTTCGCAATGTGAAGACAATAACTGGCTCTAAACAAGTTCAGAAGTTTGTTCTTATTGACGAAAAGTAAAGATAAGTTTTGTTGAAAAATTAATATACAATTATCTGCAATTTAATTTTCCTTGATGCTGTCATCCATGCTTAGATTGCAGCCTTTGACTTTGACTATGTGGAAAGAATTCATTCTGAATGAAGGGAAACAATTGCAAGACACTGTGGATGACCTACCAGTGCTTATTTGTCGTCGACTAAAGGTTGATTCCTTTCAAGGTATCATATCCGTAAAACCAATGTGCCATCACTGTCTAACCTCCATTTAATTATCAAACAACTTCTATTAACACTCTCACTTGCTTCTATTCAATGATAGAAGTATCAACCCATTACAGATCATCCCTTTTAATTGATAATGCTGACATTGAATCTATCAAATTGAAAAAATGGTTTGCTTTTTTTACATTTAACTCCTGGAAGTTATATTAAAGGCAATGCTTAAATTAGTTGCTTTAATAATTTTGTAGGGCAAAGGAGCACCGCAAGGAGATCATGACTGTCATCACCAACTTCAACCAATTCTCTCCGAAAATTCCAACGCCAACAACTTTGAATGCTGTTTACACTTCCGTTGGCTACATTTCTCTCCAAAAATTCCAACGCCAACAACTTTGAATGCTGTTTACACTTCTGTTGGTTACATTCTACCAACTCAAAAGGTAAAACTAAAATAAGTTTTTCCCCAGAAGCATGTTTTGTTGTTTCATGTGCCCCTTATTTATGACTGACTAATTTCCTTGACAAATAGCTGGTGACCTCAGAGGTGAAGATATCTTTCAAAGACATCTCTCAAAATTATTACTATATGTCATGCAAAAAATGTTTCCATTCAACAACTACCTCTTTGGATTATGAATTCACCTGCAATTTATGCCAAGAAAAACAACTTGCTCAATCAAGGTTATAAATCAACCAACTTTTTCATTATTTATTTTCTTAAGATATATAATTGTTGAAATACTTTATAATAACTACATGTCTACTATACTAATCAACAATGTCCTATCTGCGTAGATGTCGCTTCGAAGCATATCTTATCGATGACAGTGGTATTATCACTGCTACCTTCTTTGGTGAACCTGCTGAGAAATT
>JAULKL010220740.1:0-11897 GCA_032355745.1 Rubia rechingeri
ACGTGTTTGAAAATTTTGGACATAGGATTTATCCTCCTCCCTCAATAATATAATAAAACATCATCAATGTCGTACATGTTGGTTCATTTATGTGGCCGGTTGTGGGTACGATACTCCTAGCTATCATTTCGTACACAATGCGCTGGTCTATAGTCATGTGCGTCAGATAGAAACTCTCTGGCTTCCCTAAATTGGCAGGGTCCCATTGGAAGTATCTATCCCTACAGGCTATGGGGTCAATATATGAGTATTTAGGCTGAAGTTGAAAATCCTCTTTATGATATATCTCATCCAACGAACCTTCAATATTTTGGGGGAACATATCAAGGGGACCCTTGTGCGGACACTCCAACGGTTGGTTAATAATCCATGGACTAATGTCAATGATGAACCCATTTACCCTCGTCTGGTAACCACCCCCTATACCTTGTGTAATTCGTCAAAGTGGGATGGTTAATTTAAAGTCAACAACTTCAATATATATTGGAAATAAAACTCAAGGACCAGATCCGATAGACCTATGCTATGATTGACATTTAAATCTATAATGTAGCAATCTAGCAATTTTCCGCTTTGGCCTAAAGCACCGTACCTTGTTTGGGCTTGAGTGGAAACAAACTAGCCCTTTGCACTTTAGTAGTGTTAGAACGCCTCGAACTACCAACCTTTGACTTCCCTTTGCCTCCTCCACCTCCTTGATTTGATGACGACATTGTAAATGTGTTTTCCGTGGGAAAAAATGATTTAAATCGGTCTGGGCTTAGTGTTTTCGGTGCCGAAAGTGGAATTTGAAGGTGTCAGGGTTTTTGATTGGGGGATTTTTATGTTCCCTATTTGACATTTATTTATAGGCTAATTCCTTCCAAATCCGGAAGTGCTCGGCTCTATTATAAAAGAGCTGATGTTAGAATGTTGAGTTCGGAAAAAAATTGGCTTCGTATTCATCAAAGAACCAAATTTAGCTTAACAAACTCGGAAGTAGAAATTGTGTTAAAACATAAAATGAGTCCAAAGACCAGGTTGGGTCTGGATAATGGAGTTGAATTCGGAAATGAGGGGCCGAATTTCGAGCAGAGATCGGAAGCTAATTGAATTCAATGAGAATATTCAATTTTCGAGTTTGGAAACGTTTTAGTTTTAAATTTCTTCAGCACCATGTTACTTCCTCACTCGGAACAGTAATTTGTCCCTAAAATAAATAAATTAACAGGCTAGAGCTCGTCTTTACCAAGTTGGGGACAAAAATGAAAAGAGATCTCAGAAGTTGTATCCTTCTCTTGAAAGTAAATGGGAAAAATTACTTTCTGAGTTTGTAACCATGTCGGCTGTAAATTTGTCAAGAACCAAGATACTTCTTCACTCGGAACAAAAAGATACTCTTTAAAAAATAATTGGGTTAATTGAGCTCGTCTTTACCAGCCGTTAGGGGTTAGGGTGGAGAGGACAATATATAGTGCCTCATTTTTTATTGTAACTCTGAAAGATATGATTGGTAGAAAGTAGGAAATCTGTTGTTCTGGTCTTTCTCTCTAGTGGAATCCGATCTTGGTCGGCCGTGGATGTAGCCAATTGGTGAACCACGTAAATTCTCGGTGTTTTGTCTCTCGCTTTATTTTCTTTGCTTGTTTTTTCTCGGGTTTTCCGCACAACAACACTTTAACATGTACTCACAATTTTCTTTAGGAACAATACTTTTTGTTGTTATAGAATATCTAATATGCCACTTTTTTGTGAGATCATTTGTATCTAATAAGACATTTTTTAATGCGGTATTAACTTATCCGCCCCTACACCATTGTGTGTAGAAACAACATACCTATCATCACAATATTTATTTTTTAAAATTTTACTACTTTTAAATGATAATTACTTATTGTCACGTTTTTAATATATATAAATACAATATAATGTGTGAGAATATTATATATATCCCAACACTATTATAGACTTTTTCAATATTTTAATTAAGATCCAAAAATACTTATTACAATACTTTAGACTTATAATAACACGGCAAAAACCAGACATCAACAAAGTGTTGGGATACCAAAATGTGTTCCTGTATGTGTATTTTCATATCAGTTTTACGTGTCAACAAATACCATTTTTCTAGAAATGCCCTATCATTTGTTAACTCTTGTCCCCCAACAAGAAACAAGGAAGAGATATGCTGGGCTTTTCACGGCCCATCGACACGTTCGTACAAATGACAAATGAAAAATTACAAACAGGGAGTTGAGCAGATGACAAATGACATAAACTGCAAAATTTGGAACCCTACAGGGAGTTGAGCTTCTTTTGAGCGGAAACCTCTCCAAGTTCCGCCTTCTCTCCTCTTCAGCGGGCAAGCTTCCGCCTTCTCTCCTCTTCAGCGAAAGGTATAAACACTGGTGGATTTACAGTGCCCCACTGAATCCGCCAATTTCTTTTCCTTTTACTGAAGTTACTAGTCTTTGAAATGTATTTGTATAATGTATTTGGGATTTTGAAGTCCTTCCTGTATTTGGAAACTATTATGATTTATGAGTGGTTTCTTTTTTGGTTATCAAATTCAACCCGTACGTAACTAGGGTGAAAATTTTAACTCGAAACATATGGGGAGGACGCATTCAGCGAATACTTTTTTTAAATTTTTTTTGAACATCCTATATACTAGAATAAAAGAAAACAAAAAAATGAAGATGACACAATTACATGTGTAAAATTTTAAATGGAATTTTGATGTGATGGAGATACAATTTGTTTGACTGTGAAACCATGTACAATTTTGGTCACTAATGTTAACTAGTTAAATCAAACTTGTACCTGACGTGACAATTATTAATTTTATAATATTGGAAAATATATATTATTAAAATAATATTTAACTATTTTATTATTAAAATTATATTAGATAGAATTCAGTAATTAAGAGACCGAATCCATTTTTACTATATATATTATAATTTTATAATCATATAATATTTTTTTTAAAATAATACCTAGAATAATATATTACTATCTAATTCGAGTTGATGTTTAAAATCATAATTTACTTTATTTAACTCTATCTTCAACATTTCTATTTAAAAAAATTAAATATCCAAAAAAATTGACTAACACACAATATCCAAAATTTTACAAATAAAATAATGAAGAGGACGCATTCAGCAAATGCTTCCTCTATTTTTTTCAAACTAAAAAAATTAAATAAAGAAGTGGATGCATCCACCGAATGCTTCCTCTATTTTTTGAAAATTAAAATTAAAATAAAATAATGAAGAGGACGCATTCAGCGAATGCGTCTTCCCTATTTGTATCCCCATCAAGTTACGCCAAATATAGAATTTTCTCCAACTATTATAGTGAATGTATAAAATGTTGAATGTGCTGACTTTACAATTTCGAATTCTGCTGCTTTGTCATGCAGGTAAGTCATTCCTCTAAAATATGGGCAAGGGCAAGGGCAAGGACCAGAAGATTGTACATCATAATCCTTCTTCTTCCTCGGGAAACTTTGAGGGCAAAACTAAGGTTCAGGACCAGAAGACTGTCCATCAGAATCCTTCTTCTTCCTCCGGAAAATTTGAGAAGGCCAAAACGGACCAGAAGACTGTGCATCATAGTCCTTCTTCTTCCTTGGGAAAATCTGAGAAGGACAACAACAACAATTCTAGGAAGAAGAACGACAATTCTTGGAATAACAACGAGCCTGGGTACGATGCAACAATTTTGAATAGTTATATTTTATTTTCTAACATTAATTCTTATCAATTTTATTCGTTTCTTTCTTTCTAGTGTGGAGAAGGTCGTATTGTCAGACATGCCTGTGTACGACAAGCTAAGGATTTACGTGGATGATGAGTTTGGAGCCGAAAAAGCATTTAGAGAGACTATATGTCAGCTTAGATGCATGGCTACGGATAGAAAGACAGATTTTCAAGGTATCCATTGTATCGGCGGCAATCCATATGGTTTTCCGTTAATTGAACTCGAGATCATCATCAAATACGATAGCAGAAGTGGCAAATCAATTACATCAACTAAGATTCTTATTAGTAAAAAGGATCTTTATGTGGTTGCTTTTCAGGAACTTGGGATCTGGCATCAATTTCTAAACATGGCATACAAGGTATATACTGATGAAAAGACTGAAGTCTTATATGCCGGTAAGGGGAACTATGTGAATAATCCTTGGGAAAAAATTGGTCCTACGAAGGTCTTTGAAGCTGTAAGAGCCTTGAACAGACCGATAATAGGATCAGAACGCCATGAACTTGTTGAGGAATTTTTTGTCCATTTCTGTGAAGCCGCTCGTTTACGGCTGATTGAAGAGACAGTATGTAGGAGCTTTGGACCTCTAGGATACTTGAAATTTGACAAGGTCGAAGATGAGGAGGACATCTGTAATGCGCTACAGGCAAAAGCGCATATTCATGAACATCACTTCTACCGCCCCAGTAAAGATGTGAATGGTCCTTTTAAATTTTTTTTCGAGAATGTGGACTTGAATGCTTATCTTGATTACCTTATCCACCGTTGGGGCACTCTCAGCCATGAGTGGATTGCTTATTCTCTCCGAAAAGAGGCTTCTGGTTCTGAGCAAGTGTCATGGGAAATTGGATCTGATTACAGGATGAAATATGCAAAGAGTGTGAAGGCGAGCCTCGGGGTTTTATGCCGCCCCAATGTGGATAAACTCTTACAAGAATTGAAAAGGAAAGTCACACTGGAGGAATTTAAGGTAATTGAGAAGAAGCTTGAGAAACTTGGTGATTTGAAATTAATCTAGTATTTGATTTGTCTTATTGGAAAGGAGAATATGTTTAGTATGGGAAGGAGAATATGTTTAATTTTTGTAGTTGAAAGAAAGTAATTGTGTCGTAAAACTATTTGTCTGTTGGCCAGATGCTTTTTATTTACATTTCCAGTTCTCATGTTTTAATTTCAAGTTGCTTTTTAACTTCTAGTTCATGTTCTGATTCTAGTTCAGACGTGATATAACATACATTAATGATTTCGTAAAATGTACACTCGCTAAGTACCTTTTTCTCAAAGCATCTGTCTTTCCTCTTCAAGCGGAACTTCTGGAGCGCTGCTTCTCTCTGCATGGATTTGAGTGAACTGCCCCCGGATGCTTGAAATGTTCCTTCGCTACCATATTCTGATGTCGACAAGAAGAGAGCAGCATTGGCCTTTTCGTGCCCTGCATTTAGGAGATTCTGATATTGGTTTACTGTACCGGTGCAGAAACTGCTGTTCGCGCTATGGTCTGTAGCAGAAAAAATAGTTTCCAATTTATGCTTCTCCATATCATTTTGATCAACAGCCATGTCACTCAAGTTCTGAACAAACATGGCATGAGGATGATGAAGCTGATAAAGTGTATTGGCTGAACCCGAACTCTGCATTGCAGACAGGCCTGACTGCATGGGAAACAGTTGAGGGATCAAAGCATTGTAACCATAGCTTTTGTAGTCCAAATTCACCTCTCCTATTAATGCGATTGGAGCAGACAGTAACCTCGGTTGAGAGAAGGGAACTTTAGTTTCAGTTTCTTCGGGGAGAGCGATGGCAAGATCATAATTCAATAACTGTTGATTGGAATTGCTTTTCTGATCCTTCTGTTGACTACTCGAGGTGGGTGATGATGCATTCTGAGGCTTCACAGTCCGATTAACGTACCTGCATATAGAATTGTCTATCAGCAGAAGCAACAAACAACGATGCTAGTCCATTAGTATACACAAAACAAGAAAGAAATTGATATGTTTTACCGTTACAAATGTTAAATCAGCTTTTATTTATGCGTTTACGTTATTCCGTATGCGACAGTTCATGACTGATAAGAAGGAGCTTGAGAATGGAACTAACCGGGAGAAGGCTGATGTATCCGAGTGGTTCAATGGGTCCCTTTCCTCGGTTACTTTATTTACCGAGTCACTAAGGTATCTCTGAAGGGAAAGTTCCAATTCGGGCAATGGATCAACTTGGTTTGCGACAGCAACATTCGCGCCATTAACTCTGGGTGCGCGTTTATGGTAGTTATCGAAAGTTCCAATCAAGTCAATGACTTCTCTGATGGATTCACTGTCAACATAATTGTCATTTTTAGGACAATTATCTCCACTAGTCATCCTTTGAGCATCTGAACCCGCGGCTTCTCTAAATTCTGCATTAAACATGTAAAGTACATAGATTTCAGATACGATGCTACTTATTAGGCAGAAAATGAACTCGAAAAAATGTCGAATAAAGTACCTTCCACTACACAATCCAATGGCTGCACTTTGTTTTCTATAATCGGATAGCTCTCGTGATTGTCAATATCAACATCAGATAACAAACCCTTGGCACATTCTGCTTCCGCGCCTTCAACATCCAAGCCGGGTTTTGCACAAGAGCTCTGCACATTCATAGAAAACATTGAAACGAGGTTTAGCTACCAAATTCAAAGGCAACAACATTAGGTGCCACAAATTAATTTCGGGAATGAACAGTATTGTTTACATTCACGCAGAATCCTTTCATCAAGCATTCTTTAAGAGATTAACAAAATGCAAAGCTTTCCATTTAAGTGTCTCTAATCGTTTTCATAACAATTAACACGCAGTTCATGTAGCAAAAATAATACCTGTGCATCGTTTCCTTTCTCAATGAAGTCGCATTTTTTTCTGAATGCATTCCATGTCACACGAGTTGTTAGCATTGTTTTCAGCCTTGGCTTCAATCTTTTGTTGGGCGGTGTTCTCTTCTTGAGCCCCTGGTCCACCACTGCTCGATTGCTATGGTAACATAACAATAAACACAATGTTAGTACTTCTTTCAACCTAAATTAGACCTAAATTACCATATCAGCTCGACAAATCATAAAAGACTAATCAATTTGCTTACAGTTTGTCTTCTCCACACATGCTGCCACAAGTTCCTCAGCTCATTCTTCCAGACGGGTTTGACAAGGAAGTCAGCAGCCCCTCTCAGCATAAATTTGTACACTGTACTAACCGAGTCCTGTGAAGACATCACTGCAAGAACGACGAAAACAAACTATATATCAGACAACAGATTCGAAATCTGCATTCCAATCGAACAAACAGGAAGCGTGGATTACTCGATACGTACTTATAACTGGGATGTTCTTGCAGATCTCGTGCTCCATGATCAATGTAAGTAGAGCAAACCCTGAGATCAACGGAAGGTCAACTTCAGTCAATATGAGGTCAAAGCTGTGAGGATTTCCCTTCAGCACCTCCCATGCCTTCAATCCATCAGGAACTGCAGCAACTGAAAGAAACAAAAACACACACTAAAGATTAGAATTTCAGTGAAGTAAAGATTTGAAAACTCGAAGAACTTCTCACATGCAAACTCAATCATATCATAATGGATCACGCAATGACACAGTAAAGATTATATTCAGTGAAATGCAGATTCAGAAACTCGAAATCACATACAAACTCAATCTTATCACAACTGATAACATCGACACACACACAAGATTAGTAATTCGTGAAAAACAGAATCCAAAACTAAGTACTTCTCAGTTCTCACTCAAAATCATATCAGAATGGATCACACACACACACACATAAAAAGAATGAAACTTTCAATTACTAACTAAATCAGCATATAATTAGGGACATGATGAACTCCAACACAAACACAGAGTGAAACTTTCTATCACAAACTATATACGGATCATGATGAACACCAACACACATACACACACATAAAAAATGAAACTTTCTACAAACTAAATTATATAATTAGGGATAATCATGAAAACACACGCAAACACACACCTTTGAAGCTGCATTTCTTCAAGAGTAGAGTAATGATATGCCGAGTCGAATCATCAGCTTCAACCAACAAAATTATTAAAACCATCTTCAGTAAGAAACTCTCCCACCGCACCGCCGCCAACACCACCTCTGTTCGCCATTTCTCCCATTTCCCTCAAAATCCCACAGAACCCAACTCAAAAAATTACCCCAACAAGAACACCACCATATCCCAGAGCAAAAACTAACAACAACCCGGAATTCAAACACCAGTTTAATTTCAAATTCCATATAGAATTCTAGAGAATGAACAGAATACATAAGAGTGTGTCTTTGAGTGTGTGTTGCGTCCACCGTTTTAGAAGGGAGAAAAATCTAATTTTCTGAAAAAACAAAATCCGGAACTGAAATATAATAAGCAAAGCGTATTCAATTGATAGCCACCCAAAATTCAAAGCGGCCAAAATCTGATGGCGGAGGAAAATTCTTGAATTTTCTGCAGAATTAGATTACGGAAATGTTAAAATGGGCATGCAAAATATCTGAGCGATTGGAGACATGCGTATGGGCCGAAATTGCCACGTGGATCGGTTGATCGTCAAAAAGCAGGGGACGAGAAATGTGTAGAATCTATCTCCGCCTTCCGTTTAATTTTTTATTGACCCGCCTCTCTTTTTTCTCCCCATAGGAATTGCCAATATCTTATTCTTTTGATCTGATTTCTGAAATATACTAATAATAAATTAAAATATAAAATTTTATTTTACACCAACGACGAAACCATTTTATAGTTAGTATAATTAATATAATAATTTGATTTTTATTTATATTTATATTTATTTCAATAAAGTATCTATAATTATGAAACTTTTTAAAATGAATCCCTACATATAAATAATACAAAGTGTTGTATTAGGCAGACTAAACTTTAGACAGGGTTTACTATGCAATTACTATAAGTCTTAATTTGGGATGAGTTTTATTAAAAATATACTAATAAATCTAGAGACCTATTGTGTAATTATCAAAACACTAGATAACACTTTACACGAACATGAATTTAAATATATTATATATAAATAAATAAATATATTTTATAATTTAATTTAATTATTGATAAAAGTGTTCATTTCTTGAAAGATGATTTTTCATAAACTATGGAAAAACAAAGGTTTAAACTGCAAATTAGAAGAAATGAAGATAAAATTTTCGGATTGCATTAATCGGGTTATAAACTTATAACTACTGCACGTTGCATAATAAATTTTTAATATTCCAACTGAAACATTTTACCTTTTTATTATTTTAATTAAACCTTGTCTTTCCATAAACATATGGAAAGACGTTTTTTTCTAAAGAATTTACCTTGATAAAATATTTATAAATGTCATTTTAGTGAAACAACGTCATCATTATTAACATTGTATGCATACAGATTCCATATAATATGAAAAATGATCAAAGTTTTGAAGATTTGATTGTAATATCGTACCATTGCACGGTTTATGATAAATAATTTTTTAAATAATCATACAAATTTTTATTAATATATTTAAATTAGATGATAATTTTTTACTAATTAAACTTCATGCAATTGAGTTATAGATGTCCATTTTCTTCTTCTTCCAATATTTTAAAAAAATTATTATGATTAATTGATAACATTGTGCTTTTTTCACTACCATGATTGATAATGTATGGGCCTAATGACCCAGTAATCAGAAAGAAGGCAGGAACGCGCAGCCTGTTTACCCAGGGACGCTACCTGGGCGTGGGATCAGGCATGTAGCAGTTTGACGGGTGCTGATGGGACAGATCCAGTCCCATCAACCACCAAACCACATATAACGGGGAAGCGTGTAAGACACAAGGTAAGATTTTCCAATCAGTCTACTATTCACTTAGATACGTTTCTACATGGCTTCAACGGCTAACAGGAGCGTCAGAGCAGGCACGACCCTGGGCCTGCCTACCCGACCTCTCTCTGTCTGTCTTGTAGGTTCAAGTGCATATTGAGCTGGTGTGGATCATCGATGAACATACTACAAATTTTGGTATTAACATTGGCGCCGTCTGTGGGGATCGCGATAAACTTTTAGCATCAACGTAACTTGGAGAAGATGGAGGCACGGATGCTGGAGAATCCATACAACCAGGTGATGATAGAAGACGTAACACAGGAGGATAAACCCACTCTGACGCCGATGCCGACGCCGATGAGAGAGAGACATCAAATCCGCACGGCGGAGGAGGTGGCAAACAACTCAGAGATCCTTCAAACGATAATGGTGTCCCAGAAAGAGATGATGAACAGGTTAAAGGAAATGGAGGATAGGCAGCCCCCGTGGAGGGGACATGGCGTGCATCCAACAGAGCTTTTCCCAGAACAGGAGGGAGATTCTGAAGCACCGACTAGAAGAGAGAAAGTATCGCAGACAGTTCGAAGCGGAGCAAGAGGAGAGAGAGCACTGGCTCCTCGGGGAAAAAAGAGCGAGTTGGAGCTGTACCACCCCTGAGAAACAAAGAGCAGACCAGGCGAAAGGCACCACCAAAAGAAAGAGAGGAGGGCCCAGACAGGCAGACTAGGGGCTCGCCGTTTACCAGACAGATACAACTGTTTACGGCAGACCCAAAGCCAAATATACCAATGAATTTGGGTCAGTACAATGGCGAGGCAGACCCGGAGAACCATTTGCACACCTTTTGTACCAACATGGCCACTTTTGCGATACCACGAGCAATATGGTGCAAGGTGTTTGCAACTACCCTGACAACTGCGGCCAAGGTATCGTTTAGGAACCTGGAAGATGGGACGATAGGCTGCTTCAACCAGCTAGAGGAAAGGTTTTTAACACTGTCGGCGTACTGGTAGAGATTTAATGATAAAGCAAACCAGGTGGAGGAGAGGAGCAGCTAGTTCCTCATTTACACATTTGTGAACGGCCTCAGGCATGAGTTGCTGTTGCGGGACTTCACTCTGGACCCTCCAGCGACTGTTGATGAATTGATGAGGAGAGTTAGAAATTTCCACAGGGCGGGCTTCCTGATAAAAGGAGAAATGAAGCATTGGAAGGCCACAGTTAGTGCAGAGCTAACAAGGACAGCTCAGAAGGAAGGACGAAGAAAGCGGGGGTCGATCGGACAGGAAGCAGGCAGATGTCCGGCAGGTTCAACAAGTCAAAAAGGATTTTCATCCCTCTGATCAAAACACCTAGAGAGTTTTTCGCCCTATGTGTAGGAAGGGGTATCCTAAATGTTCCACCAAGGATGAAGATGCCGCCAGAGATGAGGAATAAGTCCCAGTTGTGTGAGTACCGTGAGGACTAAGGCCATGACACAAATGACTGTATTCACCTGAAGCACAACATAGAGGATGCAATGTAGAGTGGGGAATCAACGCATTTAGCAAAAAGTGTGAAGGATCATAACAGGGCTACCTACCAGGGAAAAAATAAGTATGGAGGTTTCCGCAAACAGCGGGACACTCGGAGTAAGGCAAGGAGCCCTGATAGGTAGCGAAGGCCGAATAAGGGAAAGGAGGTGGCCAGAGTCGAGAAAGTCGACGAGCACCGCAAGAGGCAAAGAGAGAATACCCCCGGTGAGAGACAAATAGAAACTACGGTAACAGATATATACGTCATCATAGGTGAAAGTGCAGGGGGGACTGAGTCTCAGCGAAAGGCACGCTGCAGACAGACCCCGCAACCAATGGCCGAGGAAAGGAAGCTGGGAGCAAACAAAGCAATAACGTTTGATGATGGCGACTCGATACCAGACAGTCCAGCAGGTGCAGACACGGTGGTGATAACAATCAGGGTAATGGACAAAAGGATACATCGGGCATATGTTGACGGAGGCATCTCCGCAGAAATTATGTATTGGCACTGTTTTGAAAAATTGGATGAGAATACCAGAAGAAAGTTGGAACGGACGAGCACTCCCCTGGTCGATTTTACAGACAGGACAATATGGCCGAAAGACACCATACTCCTCCCAGTGACGGTGGGGGAAGGTTAGAGAAGTAAAACGGTGGACATGAAATTCATAGTCGTGAAGGCAAACAGCCCTTACAGCCTGATACTGAGCAGGCCGGCACTAGCATTGCTGAAGGGCATAGTATCTACCTTGCACCTGTTG
>JAULKL010225035.1:0-11877 GCA_032355745.1 Rubia rechingeri
TATCTCGAAGTAACAATGAAATAATCAAGAGCACATGCTAGAATAGACTGATTGTTACTTGGGAAAGATTGAATGCCAGGCTTCGGTTGAAACATGTTCCGACCTCATACTTGATGGAGAAACACTCGTACTTAAGCAATATGAGGCAAGGAAATCAAACCATGGAAGAACATTGGAAATATATCAAAGTAACAATGAAAGAATCAAGAGCACATGCTAGAATAGACTGATTGCAACTTGGGAAAGATTGAATGCCAGGATTCATTTCTATCATGTTCCAAACACGTATATGATGGTAAAATACTCGTACTTAAGCAATATGAGGCAAGGAAATCGAATCGCAGATGAACATTGGAAATATCTCGGTGTATCAATGTAAGAATCAATAGCACATGCTAGAAGAGACTGATTGCTACTTGGGAAATATTAAAGGCCAGACTTCATTTGAATCATTTTACAAACACGTATTGGATGGAAAAACACTCGTACTTAAGCAATATGAGGCAAGGAAAATGAACCGCTGATAAACATTGGAAATATCTCTAAGTAACAATGAAAGAATCAATAGCACATGCTAGAAGAGACTGATTGCTACTTTGGAAAGACTTAATACCTAGCTTCGTTTGTATCATGTACCAACAATGTACTTAATGGAAAATCAATCGTACTAAAGCAATATGATACAAAGAAATCGAAACGCGGATGAATATTGGAAATATCTTGAAGTAAAGATGAAAGAATTAAGAGCACGTGCTAGAAAAGTCTAATTGCTACTTGGAAAAGATTGAGTGCCAGGCTTTGTATATATCATGTTCCAACCATGTATTTTATGGAGAAACACTCCTACTTAAGCAATACGAGGCAAGGAAATTGAACCGGAGATGAACATTGGAAATATCTCGAAGTAACAATAAAATAATCAAGAGCACATGCTAGAATAGACTGATTGTTACTTGGGAAAGATTGAATGCCTGTCTTTGTTTCATCATGGTCCAACATCATACTTGATGGAAAAACACTCGTACTTAAGCAATACGAGGCAAGGAAATCGAACTGAGGAAGAACATTGGAAATATCTCGAAGTAACAATGAAAGAATCAAGAGAACATGCTAGAATAGAATGATTGCAACTTGGGAAAGATTGAATGATAGGCTTTATTTCTATCATGTTCCAAACACGTACTTGATGGAAAAACACTTACACTTAAGCAATGTGAGGAAAGGAAATCGAATCGCAGATGAACATTAGAAATATCTCGATGTATCAATGAAAGAATCAATAGCACATGCTAGAAAAGACTGATTGTTACTTGGGAAAGATTGAATGCCTAGCTTTATTTCTATAATGTTCCAACCACGTACTTGAAGGACCAAAACTTTTACTTAAGCAATATGAGGTAAGGAAATCGAACCGTGAATGAATATTTGAAAAATCTCGAAGTAACGATGAAAGAATCAAGGGCACATGCTAGAGATTAAATGCCATAATTCCTTTGAATCATGTTCCAAACATGTACTTGATTGAAAAACACTCGTAGTAAAGAAATATGATGAGAGGAAACCAAAACGTGGATGAATATTGGAAATATCTCTAATTAACAATGAAAGAATCAAGTGCACATGATAGAATAGACTGATTGATACTTGGAAAAGATTGAATGCCAGACTTTGTTTGTATCATGTTCCAAACATGTACTTGATTGAAAAAAAATTGTACTTAAAGAAATATGAGGCAAGGAAATCGAACCACGGAAGAATCTTTGCAATATCTCGAAGTAACCATGAATGAATCAAGATTACATGCTTGAAGAGACTTATTTCTATTTGGGAAAGATTGAATGATGGGCTTCATTGGAACAAGTTCCAAACACGTACTTGATGGAAAACACTCGTTCTTAAGAAATATGAGGCAAGGCAATCAAACCGCGGATGAATATTGGAAATATCTCGAAGTAACCATGAAAAATTCAAATGCACGTGCTAGAAGAGACGGATTGCTACTTGCGAAAGATTAAATGCTAGACTTCATTAGAATCATGTTCCAAACACGTACTTGATGGAAAAACACTCGTACTTAAGAAATATGGGGCAAGGAAATCAAACCACAGATGAACATTGGAAATATCTCGAAGTATCAATGAAAGAATCAATAGCACATGCTAGAAGAGACTGATTGCTACTTAGGAAAGACTGAATTCCTAGCTTCCTTTGTATCATGTTCCAAAAATGTTCTTAATGTAAAATCAATCATACTAAAGCAATATGATGCAAGGAAATTGAAATGCGGATGAATATTGGAAATATCTTAAAGTAACCATGAAAGAATTAAGAGCACGTGCTAGAAAAGACTAATTGCTACTTTGAAAAGATTGAATGACAGGCTTCATTTCTATCATGTTTCGACCATGTAATTTATGGAGAAACACTCCTACTTAAGCAATACGAGGCAAGGAAATCAAACCGGAGATGAACATTGGAAATATCTCGAAGTAACAATGAAATAATCAAGAGCACATGCTAGAATAGACTGATTGTTACTTGGGAAAGATTGAATGCCTGTCTTCGTTTCACCATGTTCCAACCTCATACTTGATGGAAAAACACTCATACTTAAGCGATACGAGGAAAGGAAATTAAACCGAGGAAGAACAACAACATACTTGATGGAGAAACACTCGTAATTAAGCAATATGTAGCAAGGAAATCAAACCGTAGATGAATATTGGAAATATCTCGAAGTAACAATGAAAGAATTAGGAGCACATGCTAGAAGAGACTGATTTCTACTTGGGAGAGATTGAATGCCTGGCTTCATTCCTATCATGTTCCAACCAAATACTTGATATAAAAACAATCGTGCTTAAGCAATATGAGGTAAGAAAATTGAAACATGGGTGAATATTCTAAATATCTCGAAATAACAATGAAAGAATGAAGTGCACGTGCTAGAAAAGACAGATTGCTACTTGCGAAATATTAAATTCCAGACCTCGTTTGTATCATGTTCCAAACACGTACTTTATGGAAAAAACTTCTTCTTAAGATATATAAGGCAAGGAAATCAAACCGCGGATAAATATTTACAGTGTCTTGAAGTAACCATTAAAGAATCAAGATTACATGCTTAAAGAGACTTATTGCTACTTGGGAAATAATGAATGTCAGGCTTCATTTGTATCGTGTTCCAACCACATAATTAATGAAAAAACACTCGTACTTAAGCAATATAGGGCAAGGAAATTGAACCGCGAATGAATATTGGAAATATCTCAAACTAACCATGAGAAGGGTTGGTGTGCGTGAGGAAGATGCATTTGTGAAGAACCTATTTATCAAGGAACTATTTGAGATTCTATAAATAACAATTAAACTTAATGATAATGTATCAATGAGTGACTTGTTTGTGAAGAAAGGTTGGTTGAAAGAACCTTAAGGCTGAAATAAACTCCATCCTACAGTTTTAACAATCAAAGGCCTTGGTCCCACTTAGTATCTTCTAACTTCGCCGAAGAAAGGCACAATGATGGGAAACTGTGGTCTTACCCAGAGGTGTTCAAATCCAACCTTTTGTCCAAACTAATAAAGAATGGGTTCCTTAAATCAACCACAATCTTTCAGTAATCAAAGTAACTCTAGTTCAAAAAATCAAGAACACATGCTAGAAGAGGCTGATTGATACTTTGGAAAGATTAAATGTTGGTCTTCGTCTGAATAATGTTCCAAATACGTACATGATGGGAAAAAATTCTTGTACTTAAGCAATATGAGGCAAGGAAATCAAACCGTGGATGAATTTTGGAAATATCTCTAAGTAACAGTGAAAGAATCAATAAAACATGCTAGAAGAGACTGATTGCTACTTGGGAAAGACTGAATGTCTGGCTTCATTTGTATCAAGTTCCAAAAACGTACTTGATGGAAAAACACACTTACTTAAGCAATATGAGGCAAGGAAATCAAACCGCAAATGAATATTGGCAATATCACAAAGTAACAATGAAAGAATCAAGAGCACATGCTAGAGGAGACTGATTGCTACGTGGGAGAGATTGAATGTCGGGCTCCATTTGTATCATTTTCCAACCACGTACTTGATATAAAAGCAATCGTACTTAAGCAATATGAGGCAAGGAAATTGAACTGTGGATGAATATTGGAAATATCTCGAAGCAACAAGAATTAATGAAGTGCACATGCTAGAAAAGACAGATTACTACTTGTGAAAGATTAAATTCCAGACTTCGTTTGTATCATGTTCCAAACACATACTTTATGGAAAAACACTTGTACTTAAGAAATTTAGGAAAGGAAATCAAACTACGGATGAATATTTACAGTATCTTGAAGTAACCATTAAAGAATCAAAATTACATGCTTGAAAGACTAATTGCTACTTGGGAAAGATTGAATGTCAGGCTTCATTTGTATCAAGTTCCAACCACGTAATTGATGGAAAATCACTCGTACTTAAGCAATATAAGGCAAGGAAATTGAACCACGGATAAATATAGGAAATATCTCGAACTAACCATGAGAAGGATTGGTGTGCGTGGGGAAGATGCATTTTTAAGAACCTATTTATCAAGGAACTATTTGAGATTCTATAAATACCAATTTATATTCCTAATAACAATGAAAGAATCAATAGCACATGCTAGAATAGACTGATTACTAATTAGGAAAGACTGAATGTTTGGCTTCATTTGTATCAAGCTCAAACAATGTACTTGATGGAGAAACACTCGTACTTAAGTAATATGGGGCAAGGAAATCGAACCACAGATGAATATTGGTAATATCTCGAAGTAACAATGAAAGAATCAGGAGCACATGCTAGAAGAGACTAATTGCTACTTGGGAGAGATTGAATGTCGGGCTTCGTTTGTATCCTGTTCCAACCACATACTTGATATAAAAGCAAACGTACTTAAGAAATATTCATCCATAGCAAGGAAATTGAACTGCGGATGAATATTGGAAATATATCGAAGTAACAATGAAAGAATGAAGTGCACATGCTAGAAAAGACAGATTGCTACTTGCGAAAGATTAAATTCCAGACTTCATTTGTATCATGTTCCAAATACGTACTTTATAGAAAAACACTCGTACTTAAGCAATATAAGGCAAGGAAATCAAACCGCGGATAAATATTTACAGTATCTTGAGGTTACCATTAAATAATCAAGATTACATGTTTGAAGAGACTTATTGCAACTTGGGAAAGATTGAATGTCGGGCTTAATTTGTATCATGTTCCAACCACGTAATTGATGGAAAAGCACTCGTACTTAAGCAATATAAGGAAAGGAAATTGAACTGTGGATGAATATTGGCAATATCTCGAACTAACCATGAGGATGATTTGTTTGTGAAGAACCTATTTTTCAAAGAACTATTTGAGAATATATAAATACCAATTAAACTTCATGATAACGTATCAATGAGTGACTTATTTGTGAAGCAAGTTTGGTTAAAATAACCTTAAGGCCGAAATAAACTCCATCCTACAGCTTTAACAATCAAAGGCCTTGGTTTAACTTAGTATCTTCTAACTTCGCCGAAGAAAGGCACAATGATGGGAAGCTGTGGTCTTATCCAGAGGTATTGAAATCTAACCTTTTGTCCAAACTAAGGAAGAATGGGTGCCTTAAATTAACCACAATCTACCAGAAATCAAAGTAACTCTAGTTCAAAGAATCAAGAGCACATGGTAGAAGAGGCTAATTGCAACTTTGGAAATATTAAATGTCGGGCTTCATTTGAATCATGTTCCAAACACGTACATGATGGAAAAAAATTCTCGTACTTAAGCAATATGAGGCAAGGAAATCAAATTGCGGATGAATATTGGAAATATCTCGAAATAACAATGAAAGAATCAATAGCACATGCTAGAAGATACTAATGGCTACTTGGGAAAGACTGAATGTCTAGCTTCATTTGTATCAAGTTCAAACAATTTACTTGATGGAGAAACACTCATACTTAAGCAATATGAGGCAAGAAAATCGAACCTTGGATGAATATTGGTAATATCTGGAAGTAACAATGAAAGAATTAGGAGCATATGCTAGAAGAGACTGATTGCTACTTGGAGGAGATTGAATGTAGGGCTTTGTTTGTATCATGTTTCAACCACGTACTTGATATAAAGGTGATCACACTTAAGAAATATTCATCCGCCGCAATGAAATCGAACCGCGGATGAATATTGGAAATATCTCGAAGTAACAATGAAAGAATGAAGTGCACATGCTAGAAAAGACACATTGCTACTTGCGAAAGATTAAATTCCAGACTTCGTTTGTATCATGTTCCAAATGCGTACTTTATAGAAAAACACAAGTACTTAAGCAATGTGAGGTAAGGAAATCAAACCGCGGCTGAATATTGGAAATATCTCGAAATAACAATGAAAGAATCAATAGCACATGCTTGAAGAGACTGATTGCTACTTAGGAAAGACTGAATGCCTGGCTTCATTTGTATCAAGTTCGAACAATGTACTTGATGGAAAAACACTCGTACTTAAGAAATATGAGGCAAGGAAATTGAACCGCAGATGAATATAGCAATATCTCGAAGTAACAATGAAAGAATCAGGAGCATATGCTAGAAGAGACTGATTGCTACTTGGGGGAGATTGAATGTCGGGCTTTGTTTGTATCATGTTCCAACCACGTACTTGATATAAAAGCAATCGTACTTAATAAATATTCATCTGCTGCAAGGAAATTGAACCGCGGCTGAATATTGTAAATATATCGAAGTAATAATGAAAGAATGAAGTGCACATGCTAGAAAAAATAGATTGCTACTTGCGAAAGATTAAATTCCAGACTTCGTTTGTATCATGTTCCAAACACGTAATTAATGGAAAAACACTTGTACTTAAGAAATATAAGGCAAGGAAATCAAACCGCGGATGAATATTTACAGTATCTTGAAGTAACCGTTAAAGAATCAAGATAACATGCTTGAAGAGACTTATTGCTACTTGGGAAAGGTTGAATGTCGGGCTTTGTTTGTATCATGTTCCAACCACGTAATTGATGGAAAAAAAGTCGTACTTAAGCAATATTAGGAAAGGAAATCAAACCGTGGATAAATATTGGAAATATATTGAAGTAACAATGAAAAAATCAATAGCACATGCAAGAAGAGACTGATTGCTACTTGGGAAACACTGAATGCCTGGCTTCATTTGTATAAAGTTACAACAACGTACTTGATGGATAAATACTTATACTTAATCAATATGAGGCAAGGAAATCGAATTATGGATGAATATTGGAAATATCTCGAAGTAACAATGGAAGAATCAATAGCACATGCTAAAAGAGAGTGATTGCTACTTGGGAAAGACTGAAAGCCTGGCTTCATTTTTATCAAGTTCCAACAACGTAATTGATGGAGAAACAACCATACTTAATAAATATGAGGCAAGGAAATCAAACCACATATGAATATTTAGAATATCTTGATGAAACAATGAAAGAATCAATAGCACATGCTAAGAGAAGCTGATTGCTACTTGGGAAAGGCTGAATGGCTGTCTTCATTTGTATCAAGTTCCAACAATGTACTTAATAGAGAAACACTCGTACTTAAGCAATATGATGCAAGGAAATCAAACCGCATATGAATATTGGCAATATTTCGAAGTAGCAATGATAGAATCCGGAGCACATGCTAGTAGTGACTGATTTCAACTTGGGAGAGATTGAATGTCGGGCTTCGTTTGTATCATGTTCCAACTACTTACTTGATATAAAAGCTATCATACTTAATAAATATTCATCTGCGGCAAGGAAATTGAACCACCGATGAATATTGGAAATATCTCGAAGTAACAATGAAAGAATGAAGTGCACATGCTAGAAAAGACAGATTGCTACTTGCATAAGATTAAATTCTAGACTTCATTTGTATCATGTTCCAAACACTTACTTTATGGAAGAACAATCATACTTGAGCAATATAAGGTAAGGAAATCAAACTCCGGATTAATATTTACAGTATCTTGAAGTAACCATTAAAGAACCAATATTACATGCTTTAAGAGACTTATTGCTACATGGGAAAGATTGAATGTCGGGCTTCATTTGTATCATGTTCGAACCATGTAATAGATGGAAAAAGACTCGTACTTAAGAAATATAAGGCAAGGAAATTTAACCGCGGATAAATATTGGTAATATCTCCAACTAACCTTGAGAAGGGTTGGTGTGCTTAAGATGCATTTGCGAATAACCTATTTATCAAAGAACTATTTGAGATTCAATAAATAAAAATTAAACTTCATGATAACGCATCAATGAGTGACTTATTTTTGAAGCAAGGTTGGTTGAAAGAACCATGGGGCCGAAATAAACTCCATCCTACATATTTAACAATCAAAGGCCTTGGATCTACCTAGTATCTTCTAACTTCGCCGAAGAAAGACACACGGATGGGAAGCTGTGGTCTTACCCAGAGGTATTCAAATCCAACCTTTTGTATAAACTAAGGAAGAATGGGTGCCTTAAATCAACCACAATCTATAAGAAATCAAAGTAACTCTAGTTCAAAGAATCAATAGCACATGCTAGAAGAGGCTAATTGCTACTTTGGAAAGATTAAATGTCGGGCTTCATTTGAATCATGTTCTAAACATGTACATGATATAAAACAATTCTCGTACTTAAGAAATATGAGGCACGGAAATCAAAACGCCGATGAATCTTGGAAATATCTTGAAATAACAATGAAAGAATCAATAGCACATGCTAGAAAAGGCTAATTGCTACTTGGGAAAGAGTGAATGTCGGCATTCATTTGTATCAAGTTCCAACCTCATAATTGATGGATAAACACTCGTACTTAAGCAATATGAGGCAAGGAAATGAACTGCGGATTAATATTGGCAATATCCTGAACTAACCATGAGAACAGTTGGTGTGCGTGAGGAAGATGCATTTGTGAAGAACCTATTTATCAAGAGAGTATTTGAGATTCTATAAATACCAATTAAACTTCATGATAACGTATCAATGAGTGACTTATTTATGAAGCAAGGTTGGTTGAAAGAACCTTAAGGGCAAAATAAACTTCATCCCACAGCTTTAACAATCAAAGGGTTCTACTTAGTATCTTCTAACTTCGCCGAAGAAAGGCACGATGATGGGATGCTGTGGCCTTACTCAGAAGTTTTCAAATCCAACTTTTTGTCCAAACTAAGGAAGAATGAGTGCCTTCAATCAACCAAAATCTATCAGAAATCAAAGTAACTCTAGTTCAAAGAATCAAAAGCACATGCTAGAAGAGGCTAATTGCTACTTTGGAAAGATTAAATGTCGGGCTTCGTTTGAATCATGTTCAAACATATACATGATGGAAAACAATTCTCGTACTCAAGGAATATGAGGTAAGGAAATCAAACCACAGATGGATATTGGAAATATCTCAAAGTAACAATGAAAGAATTAATAGCACATGCTAGAAGAGGATGATTGCTACTTGGGAAAGATTAAATGCCTGGCATCATTTGTATCAAGTTCCAACAATGTACTTGATGGAGAAAAACTCGTACTTGAGAAATAGAAGGGTTGGTATGCTCAAGATGCATTTGCGAAGAACCTATTTACCAATTAAACTTCATGATAACTTATCAATGAGTGACTTATTTGTGAATCAAGGTTTGTTGAAACAACCTTATGGGCGAAATAAACTCCATCCTACAGCTTCAACAATCAAATGCCTTGGTTCTGCCTAGTATCTTCTAACTTCGCTGAAGAAATGCACAATGATGGGAAGCTGTGGTCTTACCCAGAGGTATTAAAATCCAACCTTTTGTCTAAACTAAGGGAGAATGGGTGTCTTAAATCAAACACAATCTATCAGAAATAAAAGTAACTCTAGTTCAAAGAATCAAGAGCACATGATATAAGAGGCTAATTGCTACTTTGGAAAGATTAAATGTCATTTTTCGTTTGAATCATGTTCCAAACACGTACATGATGGGAAATAATTCTTGTACTTAAGAAATATGAGGCAAGGAATTCAAACAGCAGATGAATATTGGAAATATCTCTAAGTAACAATGAAATAATCAATAGTACATGCTAGAAGGTGCTGATTGCCACATGAGAAAGATTGAATGCTTGACTTCATTTGTATCAAGTTCCAACAACGTACTTGATAGAGAAACACTAGTACCTGAGCAATATGAGGCAAGGAAATTGAACGGAAGATGAATATTGGCAATATCTCGAAGTAACAATGAAAGAATGACGAGCACATGCTAGAAGAGACTGATTGCTACTTGGGAGAGATTGAAAGTCGGGCTTCTTTTGTATCATGTTCCAGCTAAGTACTTGATATAAAATCAATCTAACTTAAGCAATATGAGGCAAGGAAATTGAATCGCGGATGAATATTGGAAATATCTCGAAGTAACAATGAAAGAAAGAAGTGCACATGCTAGAAAAGACAGATTGCTAATTGCGAATGATTAAATTCCAGAATTCGTTTGTATCATGTTCCAAACACGTACTTTATGGAACAACACTCGTAATTAAGCAACAATATAAGTCAAGGAAATAAAACCACGGATGAATATTTACAGTATCTTGAAATAACCATTAAAGAATCAAGATAACATGCTTGAAGGGACTTATTACTACTCGGGAAAGATTGAATGTTGGGCTTTATTTGTACCATGTACCAACCACGTAATTGATGTAAAAACACTCATACTTAAGCAATATAGGGCAAGGAAATTGAACCGCGGATGAATATTGGCAATATCTCGAACTAACCATGAGAAGGGTTGGTATGCTCAAGATGCATTTGCGAAGAACCTATTTACCAATTAAACATCATGATAACTTATCAATGAGTGACTTATTTGTGAATCAAGGTTTTTTGAAACAACCTTATGGGCGAAATAAACTCCATCCTACAGCTTCAACAATCAAATGCCTTGGTTCTGCATAGTATCTTCTAACTTCGTCGAAGAAAGGTACAATGATGGGAAGCTGTGGTCTGACCCAGAGGTATTAAAATCCAACCTTTTGTCTAAACTAAGGGATAATGGGTGTCTTAAATCAACCACAATCTATCAAAAATCAAAGTAACTCTGGTTCAAAGAATCGAGAGCACATGCTAGAAGAGACTAATTGCTACTTTGGAAAGATTAAATGTCGTGCTTCATTTGAATCATGTTCCAAACACGTTCATTATGGGAAATAATTCTTGTACTTAAGCAAATATGAGGCAAGGAAATCAAACCACAGATGAATATTGGAAATATCTAGAAGTAACAGTGAAATAATCAATAGTACATGCTAGAAGGGGCTGATTGCTATTTGAGAAAGATTGAATGCCTGGCTTCATTTGTATCAAGTTCCAACAATGTACTTGATGGAGAAACACTCGTACTTGAGCAATATGAGGCAACGAAATTGAACGGAAAATGAATATTGGCAATATCTCAAAGTAACAATGAAAGAATGAGGAGCACATGCTAAAAGAGACTGGTTGCTACTTGGGAGAGATTGAAAGTTGGGCTTCTTTTGTATCATGTTCCAGCTAAGTACTTGATATAAAATCAATCTTACTTAAGCAATATGAGGCAAGGAAATTGAACCGTGGATGAATATTGGAAATATCTCGAAGTAACAATGAAAGAATGAAGTGCACATGCTAGAGAAGACAGATTGCTACTTGCGAAAGATTAAATTCCAGACTTCATTTGTATCATGTTCCAAATACGTACTTTATGGAAAAACACTCGTAATTAAGCAACAATGTAAGGCAAGGAAATAAAACCACGGATGAATATTTACAGTATCTTGAAATAACCATTAAAGAATCAAGATAACATGCTTGAAG
>JAULKL010227185.1:0-11873 GCA_032355745.1 Rubia rechingeri
TCTTCATAAAGTACTGTTTGTCGAAGAACTTGCACGATTTTTCCTTGCCACTAAACTCCAATCCCTCAACGCTCCTCAAAAACAGTGTTAATTTAAAAAAACTGCTGCTAATTTAACACCGGTTTTCAAAAAACCGGTGTTAATTAAAAAAACCGGTGTTAATTTTTTTTAAATTCAATCTTCCTGCCAAAATTTCAAAAAATTGGCAAAATTTAAAAAAAATCTAAAAATATCATGAGAATCGCGTAGCTGTACGCAGACGCTCTAAGCTAAATTATTTTTTATTGACTTTCAAAATCGTTCACTTCTTTTGTTGACTTTAACTATAACTAGGTTGAGTTAAATTAATCAACGATCAACCTTTACTAACCTAATATAAATAATAATATAAATGTTTGAATAACAAAAATCGTGTATTTTGAAGCACTGGATAATGGGGAAACACAATTTTTTGCCACAGAGTAATTTTTCAAAATTGTGTACAAGTAATTAATGTTGACTTTCGAGCCCTTTCCATTCTCCCATACATGCCCGAATCACAAAGTTACAATCGTATATTATTCAATAGAATTTCGGTGTCTCCAATTTTGTGATTCGACAAATCCAAATTTCTTGTAGGGACCTTCGTGCAAAAAGTAAAAAACTTTACTCGTAACTCGAAAATAACATTCACTCGAACGTGGTGCTTCCCTATACACCCCCATTTTATTTTCCAAATCTGTAATGGAATATGTATCATCGATCGGGCACAAAAATAAATCCGTAACGGAATATTTCTCTTACTTACTTCTATGTAATCAACTCTCAGTAACTCTAGAACATCTACTAGTGCATTCCGAAAATTCACCCAAAATAATATTATTTATTATTTTTATATTGAGGTGAGAATAACAAAAATAATGTATTTTGGAGCAATGGATAACAAGGAAACACAATTTTGGGCCACAGTGTAATTTTCTAAAATTGTGTACATGTAATCAATGTTGACTTTCGAGGCCCTTCCATTCACCCATACATGCTCAAATTGCAAAGTTCCAATCGTATATTATTCAATTGAATTTTGGAGTGGCCAATTTCATGATTCGACAATTTTAAATTTCTTGGAGTGACCTAAGTGCAAAAAGTAATAACTTTACTCGTAACTCCAAATTAAAATCCGCTCGAACGTGGTGGTTCCCTGTACACCCCCATTTTATTTTCAAAATCCATGACGGAATATTTATCATCGATCGGGCACAATAACATATTCGTAATCCTTTCTGATTTCTCCTCCTTACTTCTATGTAATCAACTCTAAGTTACTCTAGAACATCTACTAGCGCTTTCCAACAATTCACAAAAAAAATAATATTTTTTATTATTTTTATATTGAGGTAAGAATAATAAAAATCACGTAGTTTGGAGCAATGGATAATGGGGAAACACAATTTTGCGCCACAGTTTAATTTTCCAAAATTGTGTACAAGTAATCAATGTTGACTTTATAGACCCTTCCATTCACCCTTACATGCCCAAATCGCAAAGTCGAAATAGTATATTATTCAATTGCATTTTGGCATCGCCAATTTCGTGATTCGACAATTCCAAATTTCTTGGAGGGACCTAAGTACAAAAGGTAAAAACTTTACTCGTAACTCCAAATTGAAATCCGCTCAAACGTGGTGCTTCCCTATACACCCTCATTCTATTTTTCAAATCCGTAACGGAATATTTATCATCGATCGGGTACAAGAAGATACTCGTAATCCTTTCCGATTTCTCTTTCTTACTTCTATGTAATTAACTCTAAGTTACTCTAGAACATCTACCAGCGCTTTCCAAAATTTCACCCAAAAAATATTATTTATTATTTCTATATATTGAGGAAAGAATAACAAAAATCATGTATTTGGAGCAATGCATAATGGGGAAACACAATTTCGGGATACAGTGTAATTTCCCAAAATTGTGTACAAGTAATCAATGTTGACTTTCGAGACCCTTCCGTTCACCCATACATGCCTAAATCGCAAAGTCGGAATCGTTTATTATTCAATTGAATTTTGGTGTCGTCAATTTCTTGATTCGACAATTCCAAATTTGGGGTTTCTTGTTTGTTTTTTATAAATTAAAAGAAAAAATAGGGCATGTAACGATTTTTTTTCTTGTTTGTTCAATTTAATTTTTAGTTTCTTGTTCGTACGTTGACTTTAACTAATCAATGTTCAAATTTTATTTGACTTAATTTGTGTATACTTAATAAAATGTTTGACTATAACTAATCAACGATCAAATCTTTCTTGACTTTCTATATATAAACACTAATAACTAAGTTAAACTTTCACTAATCAATGGTCAAACCTTACTTGACTTCTATATATAAACTCTAATAACTAGATACTAATTTTTAATATCCATGCACTTACTAGAGTTCATTCAACAACATTAAAATTATATTTATTTATAAATATGAATATATTTATATCTTAATGTTAATGTAAAAGAATACAGTAATAATATTTTTAAATTTTTGATATCATTATTTCTATTTCCATATATCGATTTAATGACTTATTAGAGTCTACTAACATCATTAAAATTAAATTTTACTATTATAAATAAAATATGAATATAAATATAATTAATAATGCTTATATGTTATTATGTATAAAAGCATATTTAATTATGTTTGGCCCAAAATAGAGATGGCCCAACCCAGAATATTTTATAAACGAAGTATCTAGCCCTAGTTTCATTAGTCTTTCTCTGCGCCCCCCTGCCTCCGCTCAGCACCACCATCGCTTTTCCCCTCCACGACCATGCTTCCCTTCACCACCTCCACCGTGCTTCCCATCACCACCTCCACCGTGCATCCACTAATTCGCCAGCGAATCCTCCTCCTCCGCCTGAAATCCCCTTCTCTGCCACAACGAGGAGGACATTTAAACCCTCCACCGGGAGGTTGTGGAGATCTGGCAGCAGAACAGCACCCCCTCCCCCTAAACCCATCTCCTCAATGCACTATCACCTCCCCTAAACCCAACTCTTCCATGAAATAGTTTAAACTT
The DNA here is from genome assembly GCA_032355745.1 of Rubia rechingeri. Lineage (NCBI taxonomy): Eukaryota > Viridiplantae > Streptophyta > Magnoliopsida > Gentianales > Rubiaceae > Rubia > Rubia rechingeri. The sequence goes on from JAULKL010227185.1 coordinate 3,048, forward strand.
TAACCATTGCTCCTCGTTTGATGCCAACTCTTCCTGCCGGTCGACCCTGCTCCGCCGTTCGACTATGCTCCGCCACCTCTGCGTACGTTACAACTCGGAAGCAGCATCAGACCCCCAGCACAATGGCTCTAAAGTTGAATGCCATCAATTTCCAAACCCCGGATGTCCCTTCTTTTGCACTTCCTCAAATGACCAGCTTCAGATCTCCAGAGTTGTTCGTGGCCGCAAGTCTTGGCTCTGGAACAAGGTAAAAATTTTCTGATCGCTTTCCTCCATTTGAGTACTAATAATCAAAGGATTAAGAAACGTTCTTGGATCATTTTTTTTAAAAAAATCTGGGCTCTTGTTAATTTTGCTCTAATCGTATTCTTGCCTGTTTATTTTTTGTACAGTTATATTGTGATCAGTTTTGCATTTACTTTGTTTCCAAAAAAATAAAATATGGATGAGTGCATGTTCTCATGATTGTGCATCTTTGACATGTTGAGACAGAATGCGTTAATTTTCTGCATCAATGTATACTAATTAATTTTTTTAAAGGAAGCTAATTTGGGCCATTAGCTCTTTGTTGTTTCCACTGCTAATGTGATTTGTCTTTGATTTTGCCAGAAACTTTCCCACTGCTAGTATTTCGGTGTCCTTTAGGTCCGAAGCTTGAGCAGTGTAAATAGGTGACAGATTGGGGCCTGCGGAAGAACCATGTCTCCAACAACCATGAAGAAAGATGAAAATAAAACACTCATTGATATTGGTGCATGGGCATTTAATATTTCCACTTCTGTGGGAATAATTATTGTGAATAAAGCTTTGATGGCTTCAGTTTTGGTGAGAGTTCATCTTCTTACTTCAGATCTTTTATTTTTGTTGCAAATCACTTAGTAGTTATTTTCTTTTCAGTGATCTTAGATTTGTCCTTTCCTATTAGAAATTTTAAATGCTCTTGGATGTGAACTTCTCCTATGAAAACTAGAAGACATAATGCACTGATTTAATGTGACCGTGTTAAAGAATATTGATAACTATAACCTCCCTTTGCATTCCCTTCCATAGTTTGAGTGACACTCATACAGTAACGTATTGTGTCTAGTGGTTGTATATTGGTTCCATCATTTTTCTTGCACATATTCATGCACATTTAAGTTAGATCAAGACAATGGTTTTTCTGAGTTGAGGCATTCGGTTCAATATTGGCTGAAATCACCAGAATAACTAAAGCTTTTAGGCCTAAATTCTACAAAAGATAGTAATTAATATATCCTTCTGTGCTGGTTTTCTTTACATATTAATTCCTCGAGTCTTCGAAACTGGCCCTAAGAAATGAATAGGTTCTTATACAGTTCTCAACTACCTGTCTGTTGATGTTATTTAAATTACCAAGTTCTTGAGGCTTCTTGTTCCTTTTCTATTTTGACTGTTTGTTGACGCTTCAGTTTTTCAGTGATGGAAGTATGCTAGTTTCTTAGGGCATGTAGTTTACTGATTGGAGTTGAAGCATAGTAGTGGAGGTGGGGATTGGATTAGATGTTATGGAGGTTCTTACTGTCAAGTTTAGTGTGAAAGATAAATGACTTGTTTTTCCATCTAGTTAAAGAACTTAAGTGACTTACATAATTGCTGCTGAGGTTTTTGAGCTCAGTTATAATGATTGAACATTGTGTAGTGTTACTTAAATGACTTACAGAATTGATGCCGAGGTTTGTGAGCTCGGTTATAACAATTGATCATTGCGTAGTGTTCTCACGTTTGTGTATTCCTCTATGTTTCAAGAAGTTCATCTGATATTTTCAATAATATGGAGCTTTATATGAATGGGTATGACCATTGCCTAGAACACATAAGTGATGACAAAAGGTGCAACAAAACTTGGTTCCAAATTTCTTGAATGTAAAGGAAATATTGAGGAGAAATACTAAATATTTTGTCATTTTGATGTAGCCCAGTACATTTCTTGACCAGCGGAGCGGGATCAAAGGCTTGGAGGGGATATGGTATGATAGGGTTCATCTGAGCATTTCTAACGATCCTAGATGTCGGAATTAGCCTTGTGATTTGATGTGTTTAAACCACATGATTTAGTTGCGAGTTTAAGCTAAAGTTATGTTTAGTCTTATATATTATTAATTTGTATCATTCCTTTTGTGGAAATGTTTTTTGATGTTGCTAGATGTGGCCATATATATGTTGTTAGACTATTTTACTCTTTTTAGTGAAGTATTTGAGTGACTGTTCGCAGTTGTGGTCAGCACCCAATTCTAGTGTTCTTTTTCCCAAATCGAACTAATAGAGCCGCTGCCCGCAGGTGTGGTCAACACCCAATTCCAAATCTGTTTTTGCCAAATGGAACAAATAGAGAAGATGCGCGCAACTGCGATCAACGCTGAATTGCAATTCCCAATAAAAAACCTGTGAAAATTTTAACACCGGTTTTCTAAAAACCGGTGCAAATAAAAAATGGATGTCATATAAAACCGGTGGTGCAAATTAAACACCAATTTTTAACACCGGTGCTAATATATGAAAACCGGTGCCAATATTGCAACGTGTTTACAAAACCGGTTCTACCCAAAAAACTGGTGCTAAATTTAGCACCAGTTTTTTTGAACCGGTACTATCAGGAAAACCGGTGCAACTTTAGCAACGATTTTCTAAAACCGCTACTAACCAAAAATCTGGTGATAAATCTAGCAGTGGGTTTTCAAAATTCGGTGAAAACGTTTCACCGGCTGCTTAGGCACCGGTTTTTTTGGACCCCAAAAACCGGTGCTAGAACTTCCGAAAAACCGGTGCGAGGGTCAGTCCTGTGATAGTGAATGGTGAAGAAGTTAGTGAATTCTTGGATAATATCCAGGATAAAGCTCAAAGAGTTAAATTTCTTGAAACTTTATTCAAAGCTCAGGAGAAGGAAAAAACCGATAGGATTCCTTGAGAAATTAAAACAAGAATTGATCTTCCATACAATTTCTCAGCCATTGTAGAAGAATTACAAAAAAAAGAGAAAATAGAGCGGTCCTAATACTGTTCAAGAATTAAAAGCGGAGATACATGATCTTAAAATTGAAGTGTCTTTACTTCAGATCATCACATTATTTTATAAAATAGAATCACAATCCTTGAATCAGGACAGGTAAGTAACACTTCCGATATACATTCCACTTCTGATCCAATAGAATAAAATTATTTCATGGGAACCATCAAAATTTATACCAAACATAAATGGATCACCCAAATAAATTTATTAATTGATAAAACCACAATTTATAACAATATTCCTACTCTTATAGACTCAGGAGTAGATTTAAATTTTATTCGAGAAAGTTTAATCCCGGCAAAATATTTTGTAAAACTCCTCGTAGAATAACAGGTGTCGGTGTAGGTAATTTACAAGTATCTTATAAATTACACAGTGCTTATATCTGCCATGATAAAATATGTATTGAACAATCTTTTGTTCTAGTAAAAAATATGGCTAATGATATTATTCTTGGATTACCTTTTATAAATGGGTTAATGCCTTTAAAGGATATTGATGAAAAGAATTTTTCAGGAACATGTAAGGGAGAAACTATTACTTTACCTTGGATTTCAAATAATAAAAACAATAATATAAATTCACTCTTGCAGAATTAAAAACAACATTTGTGTTATTTAGAGAAAGAACTAATGACTTTTAATATTAATAAACAATTAGAAAATCGTAAATTACAGGATACAATTAAGAATATTGAACATGAATTTTCAATATCTATTTGCAATAATTTATCCACTGCTTTCTGGAATAAGAGAAAACATATTGTTTGGATTCCTCATGAAGAAGAATTCCAAGAACAAAATATTTCTACCAAGGATAGGCCTTGTCAAATGAATAAGGAATATATGGAAATTTGCAAAAAAAAAAAGAAATTGCTACTTTAGTAGAAAAAGGACTAATATGTCCATCCAGTTCTCCTTGGAGCTGCACTGCATTCTTTGTTAATAAACCCTTAAATAAGGTTTTGAAATGGATTAAACCCTTAAATAAGATTGATCGTTAATTATAAACCCTTAAATAAGGTCTTGAAATGGATTAGATATCCATTACAAGACCTTATTTAATGGTTTATAATTTATGACCAATCTTGGAGTTCCATGCTCCTGCTCACCATGTTTAATAACATAGAATGCAGTGCAGTTTCAAGGAGAACTTGATAGACATATTAGTCCTTTTTCTATTCAAGTAGCAATTTCTTTTTTTGTAAATTTCCATATATTCCTTATTCATTTAACAAGGCCTAGCCTTGGTAGGAATGTTTTTTTCTTGGAAATCTTGTTCATAAGGAATACAAACAATATGTTTTTTCCTATTCCAGAAAGCAGTGGGTAAATTATTGCAAATAGATATTGAGAAATCATATTCAATATTCTTAATTTATCCTGTAATTTAGGATTTTCTAATTGATTACTAATATTAAAAGTCATTAGTTCTTGCTGTAAATAACACAAATATTTTTTTATTCTTCAAGAGAGAATTTATATATTTTTATTATTCAAAATCCAAGGTAAAGTAATCGTTTATCCCTTATATGTTCCTACAAATTTCTTTTCATCAATCCTTTAAAGGCATTAACTCATTTATAAAAGGTAATCCAAGAATAATATCATTAGCCAAATTTTTTACTAGAACAAAAAATTATTCAATACATATTTTATTATAGCAGATATAAGCACTGGATAATTTATAAGATAGTTGTAAATTACCTCCATCGGCACCTGTTATTCTTCGAGTAGTTTTTACAAAATATTTTGTCGTGATTAAACCTGCTCGAATGAAATTAAAATTTACTCCCGAGTCTATAAGAGTAGGAACATTTTCATAAATTGTTGTTTTATCAATTAATAAATTGATTTGGATGATCCATTTCAGTTGGGAATAAAATTTTATAGTTCCCATGAAATCATTTTCTTCTACTGGATAAGAAGTGGAAGGTATATCGGAAGTATTACTTACCTTTCCTCATTCAAGGATTTTAATTCTATTTTCCAAAATAATATGTTGATTTAAAAGTAAAGATACTTCAGTTTTAAGATCTTGGATCTCCGCTTTTAATTCTTGAATAGTCATAGGACCGCTCTTATTTGTCTTTTTTTTAATTCTTCTACAATGGTTGAGAAATTGTAAGGAGTATCAATTTTTGTTTTAATTTTTGAAATAATCCAATCAGGTTTTTGCTTCTCCTGAGCTTTGAATAAAGTTTCAAGAAATTTAGCTCTTTGAGCTTTATCCTGGATTTTATCCAGTAGTTCACTAACTTCTTCACCATTTATAACATTGATGTTGAAATTAGAGAATTGTGCTTGGAGTTTATAAAACTCATCATCTGTTTCATCTTTGCCCTTGATAGCCAGACTGTTATCCTTTGAAGAGCAAGCATAGATATTTTCTTCTTCTTCTGGAGAAGATAGATAGATGTCCTCACAATAAGAAGAGCTTATAGGCTCTTCAGAATGATCAGAATCATCTAAAGAGGTGATCATTTCTAATAATTCATTTTTGATATTCTCATCTATTTTGAGAGATCTGATTTTATCCTTTTCCTTATTACATTTGTTTCCATAATTCCCCCTTTCACCACAAGTGTAGCAAGTGGGTGACCTTTTCTGTTTTTTAGGGACATAGCCTCTTCCGTCATTCCTAGCTCTCTTTTTGGCAGCATATTTTTTTAAGAGTTGGATTTGTATTTTTTATAATACTCCATTTTATGGGGGTTTTATACATTTCTCCTATTTTTTACCATTAAATTGGAGAATGGTTGATCAAAGGAAAATTGTTTGAAGAATTCTCCTAATTGGAGTTTTTCTAACAACCTATGGTTTTTTAATTGTTTCGGTAATTGTAAATCATTACAAAGAGCTAAGCCTTCTTCCATAAATTTTCCTATCAATTTAACATAGGAATATAGATCCCATTGGATCTTAGAATTTCCTGATTCCCTTCTTAGACTTTTTTAATCCTTTCGGAAAAAAGAGAAGGAAGTCCATCAAGGAATCCGGCTTTCCAGAAACTGCTATTAGCTTATGGGATATTTAGAACCCTACTTAGGATGACATCCTTGTACCACTTTAAGGAGGTAAGGGTAGGACATCTATGGTTTTGTAAGAGAGTTCTAATATTATCATAATTGGTAGAATAAATACAAGTAAAATGTTCCAATATAGTTAATACTAAAGTGAAAATAGCATTAGGTTTAGCTTCATTACCTTCTTGTTTAATGGAATTGAGGATTAAATGTTTATGGTCCTGGGTAAGATAATCATTCTACCAAAATTTAAGCTGACCAGTAAAACAGAAATTTCAGTACTATCGGAACCACCATTGATGTTCCATTCAACTATTTCAGTACCCGAATAGGCAGTAGGGTCATTCATATAAGCCTGTTCTTCAACCAAGCATCTATCAGAGTTGGTCTAGGGTAATAATAACTTTCTGAACCTATTCTAGGTTTCTAATTACTTTTTATAGAATTACTTTTTACTTTTTAACCATAGTTCTAGGTGGTAATTTTAATTCTTTGAATGGAGAGAAAATTTATATAATATCTTCTAATGAAGAATCTTTTTTCTTTTGCAGGTAAATGCCATCCATAGAAGGAGGTGGCTGAATATTAGCTTGAATTTCCAGAGGTTTTTCCTGTTGTGGTGTGCTAGAATCTTTGATTTTCTAAGCCTCAATAAGAGATCCCAGACTATCAATTTTCTCAAGTAATAGACTTATTTGTTCACCGATAATTTTTAGGTGAATATTTGTATACGTATTTTTTAAAATAAACTATTGATATGATCAATTTTTGGGCCATTAAGAGTTTGATTTAAGATCTTCATAAATGATTGGGCTTATAAATCATTATTTTTATTATCCTTTTTAGAGCAAATGGCTCATCTGGAGGATATGAACTCCGAAGAACCTTTTTGTAATCTAAGTGCCAGAGTCTCTCAATAGCACTTATATTAAGAAGGACATAGTCCTCTATAAACCATCTAACAAAAATTTTGAAGTCTCGTTTGGTTTGCAGTTCTGAATAAAACTGTTCTTTAATAGAACATGTTTCTTTATATGGAAAGAAAGAAAAAACCATTTTCTGAAAAGATCATAGTTTTTATCATTCAAATCTTCCTAAATGATTTATCTAAGATCATATCCAGAAGAATAATTTAGAGTGGAAGGTGGAACTTTGTTCCAATCAATTTTTTACCATTTTTAATCAATTTTTAAAATAATTAGAACATCTCATTTCACTGGTTTTCACCAATATTAATTTTACTAGTGTTTTCTTCTTCTCGAGATCTCTCAGAAGGAGATGTGACCTTGTAAATATCTTCATTGACTCGAAATGTAGATGCTCTAGAAGTAGATTATCTGGAAATGTGTTCAAAAGGGGAAATATAATACTTAGAAGACATAGATCTACCTTTTTAGGTGATTTTTTTAGAAAACTGGAGGTGGATATTTCCATCGGTAGTTTGAACTACTTGAGCAATTTGTGTGTCTGTCCTTTTTTTGGACAGGAACAACTTTCTCAATTTTCAATTTCATCCCATATAATAGGTCGAGTAATAATTTTGGGGCGATTAGAACCGTTTGTCTATTTCTTTTATCATCAATAACTTTGCAATTTGGATTCATAGTATCTAAGACATGAAAATATATTCCGTAACAGATACACATAACCTCAGTTTCAGGCATGTAATTGTACCCATTTGCTTTTATATATAATGTCAAAGCATGAAAAATATTGCGGTCAGATAAGGATAAATTTAGGTTAGGTTTGACATCAAAATAAACTAGACCATATGCCAAACCTGATTGCATAGCAACAATTAAAGATTGTTTCCAATCTAAGTTTCTCTTAGGAATGCCATAAAACTTTCAGGGAGACCCTCCATAGTTAAAGGTTTAAAATAAATTTGCACCAAACCAATATGTATAAATTTGTAATAAAGCTTTTGATATCATTCAATATTAATATCAGAAAATAACTGTATAGTTTTTTCTTGATTATCCATTTGTATAGATTATTCAATAGTTTTATAATATGTATATTTCTGAAATTTTCAAAAATACAATAGTTATAAATTTGTTTTGTAGAAACTAATGGAATTTTCCATTTATTCAAAGTATTGAGTTGTTCTAGAATCTCATATTCTTCCGATCTAGCATTTTTAAAATTATGTTTATAATTTAGTTTGAAAATATTCATCTTGTTTTATGAAGTATTTTACTATCTAAAAATACCCTTTAATTGGTATTTGGACATTCTCCATTAGTCCTTCGATAAACAGGTTCTTCACAAATGCATTGTCCTTTGGCATACCAACCCTTCCATGGTTAATTACAGATTTTTCAAATATACATCCATGGTGAGATTTCCTTGCTTCATACTTCTTATGTACGAGTGTTTTTTCATAAAGTACATGGTTGGAAATGATACAAACGAAGCTCAGTCTTCAATCTTTCCCAAGTATAAATCACTCTCTTCCCTCATATCCTCTAGATTCTTTGAAGTACACTTACTTGGATTTCAGATGGAATGTGGTAGATTTGTGGCAGCCATTCTATGTTCATTAAGACTAAAAGTCGAATTTGAATATGTTATAAAAGGACCAAAGCTGCCCTTCACTTTCTCTATTACTCAGTCGAGTGAGAAGATTCTGAGTCAAACCAAGACCTTTGATTGTGAAAGTTGTAGGATGGGTTCTTTTTCTGCCTGAAGTTATTTTAAACTAACCTTTCTTTCACCACCAAGTCCCTTATAGATATATTATGTTTAACTTAATTGGTATATGGACATTCTC
>JAULKL010228269.1:0-11854 GCA_032355745.1 Rubia rechingeri
AGACAATATAAATTCATCCACCATCATCTTACAAGTGCAATTCAAAAGTCTAATCATGTCAACATTAACTTAATCAATATTTTCAATAACCAACTTAATATCAATAATCAGTATGTAAACATCAAAATCAAAAATGTGAATAATCAGTTTTTGAAGCATTGTCATAGCTACCGTCCTCTTCATTTTCTTTCTCATCGTAGTATTGTGGGTCGAAGTTTAGCATATTTTCCACATCACTCAAGTCCAACTGCTGGCCTGGTGATGCTACATAGTTGGCCTACCTTACTTCCAGTGTAGCAAGTTCTACGTTTGCCTTTTCCAGGTCACCTCGAATACACGATAAGTAGCGGCGTGCGGCTGTATTCTATGAATGCGCCCCACCTACAAATTGAACAACAAACATAAACATTAAAAAACATTCATATCCATCCCAAAAATGAATAAATAAATGACAAATTATAAAGAACATATTAGAGACTAACACAATGACTTGACCTAATCAAGTTGTGCATCCCTCGCTCGCTTTGCAGCCTTAGCAGATGCACCCGTAACCACCTTCAACATCCACTTTTTATCATCTCCTTGCACTAAACCTTTATACTGGAGCAAGCTCATGTCATAATATTCTAACTTTAATAGTCTGTCTACCATAACAACCCTAAATTGACGAAGTAAGCCTATGATCAATCCCTCGTAAGGGAGATCCTTCTTCCTACTCGTCGCTACCTTTAGCATATAGTAAACTATTGTGAATCCAGGGTTGATCGGGATCTTCTCGATCACATAGTAGAACAACATCAGGTTGCTGACAGTGGGCTCACATGCGTGACCACCCGAGGGAAGAACATTCATGCAGATCCACTCGTAAATGAACATCTGCTTTACACTTAATTCCCTGACATCGTACTGATCGGGTTTCCACACCCACCACCTACCCTATGGAAGTAATTCTCATCCATTTAAAGTACGAAAAGAGGTGTGGCCTCGGTGACTGTGGGTCATTGCTGTTGGTGGAATATTTCAAGAGGGGCGTCTGGGGTATTAGGATGCTGTTTGGTTGGGTTAGTGTATGAGTATTCTTGCATAGAATTTATAGAGTACTTTGTGACAGTTCCACTGACTCCAATTACTTTAGTTTTATACTTATTAGCTAAAATTTTCCCAAGATTAGCATAAAACTGAACAAATTCATCGTAATAAACACAGTCCCATAAATTCCTTAACTTATCTATTTGTTAATTCTCAAAATACCGGAGTATGTAACCTAATGACAGTTCCTCAGCATCCCCATTACAAACTACCTTAGTATTCATACACTTTCGCATTCTAAGGAAATTGATACACCTCCTCTCCGCTACTTCGTTGAAGAATCTCGTCGATGCCCAAATCTCAGTGTAAGATTCATGGCTCCAATTGTTGGCATTTCCATGGTTTCTTGTCCTACCCCCTCGATCTCTCAACATTGCCTTGGTTGAATGATTAACACCGGAAGTTATGAGATCGGATGTGATATGCTATGTTCTTCGTAGGGTTTGTGTTCTCTTGGGTTTGAATCTGATTTAGGGATTTCTTATTCTTGGACAATTCTGAGGAAATTATTATTTTTAATTTAATCTGGCAGTTCCAAGCCCAAAATTTATTGTTACATTCATACATGAAGAGAAGACAACCTTCCTCAATCGAAACTACTTCCTACCCTTGTTCAGAGCTCAGAACATGTATCTATCGGGGGAAAAAGAGGGAGCATTGAATAAATTTCAAAGGGTTATTAAAAACCCTTGTTTGGAAGTGAGTTCCCCACAAAAAAACCTCACTCCAAGGTAACAAAAACTCTCTTCCTCCACACAAATCACCTTCTCAATCTTCTTCCTCAATACCAAACACTAGGTAATCATGTCTAGATGCTCATAATTAACAACCATTTCAAAATAGCAAAAATATGTTGCGGGCTTTGTTGTGAAGATTGTTATTTGGCTTAGGATTGTTGTTGTTCACAACTTCCTTCCATGAGGTAAATTGTCTACACTTCCACCACTTGTAGTAATGATGTATGTTGGGCATGCTATTACAAATGTTTGTTTTGAGAGATCAGATGTACATTTCGTCGATGAAAAATGACTGATCATGGATATTTTCTAATATCTAATCATGTATTAACTATCTATAGTTAATTATGTTATTTGAAATCATAATGACAACTTGTACATTATTTGTCATTATTAAGCACCTAAGACTAGGAACATAAGGATGGAATTCTCCATATAGAGTTCAATTCAGTTGTTGATCATTATAATTGTCCTATTAGGTGGTAGAGTGTCTAGAAAAAGGAACTGGTAAGAGCCGTTATCTTTTCCTGGCGGAAAAACTGAAACTACATGTGATGATGAGGAAGATGGGGATGAGGCAGAGGAGATAGGAATTGTTAAAACATATTGTAGAACATTAGAAAGAAGAATGGCGGGGAAGGAAATGACCTTGTTGGTTTTTAACAAGGTCGGCCGATGTTTGTCGAAAGAATGAGCTAAATGGTCAAGTTGGGTGGGAAAGGTCGGTAGGACGAGGTTTGACATTCGCTACGATAGTTGGCACGATGTGCCGAAGGTGTATAAGGATACACTATGGTTGGAGTGCCAAGTTATATGCTTGTTAGTTTTCCAATTTTGGAACCAATTATTAGTTCAATTATGTTCTTTGCCTTAGATTTAGTAATTATGTTATACCTTATACTCCATTATAGAGACCATTTGAAATAAATACACCGAACATAGGGGAATTACAGAAAAAGGCAATGGGTATGTTGTCGAAGAGTTGGTGAGAGCACAAGTACTCCCCATCTAGAGATTACATCTTTTCAAAGAAAAATGGAGACTATCCATAACTTACTTACACACACATTCAACCTGAGGGTTGGAAGATCGATAAATGAAAATCCCTCGAAAACAAAAAAAAATGTAAGTAACCAAAATATGATATACTTTTTACTAAACATTTCCAATAGATATTTAACAAAGTCTTTTACATTATCACATAGGGTATTAGTGATGAAAATAGATGGATTTTTTCTTTAAATGAGTTCCCAAATAGGAATGGCCATAGAGGTTATGGTCTGGTGGCCCTTAATATCAACAAGAACGATTTGAACAATATATGTTGTTGGCGATTGAAGGGGGGTAAGTGAACAAGAGGCTACATCAATGGTCATTCCTATCGAAGTCGATCGAATCCATCGGTGCAATTTTTTTCTCAAAGGTCGGAAAAACAAACAAGGTAGTTATGTGAAGGAGATTGAGACTGAAATGGCGGAAAAAGTGGTAAACCCAAAGTGACATTCTTTTATTTTAATATTATATTCATTGGTTGATTATCATTGTCATTTTGTACTTGTTCTTTCTTTTCACAGGCAAATTTGAATAAATGTGAAATTGAAGGTCGATTCGTGCCAGTCGGTAAGCACGACATATTATGTGAGGCTACCAAATAAGCTGACCACCCCGAAAGGATAAGAGGAGTGGATTCATTTATGTCCCAAAGAGATTCTTTTGGGATAGTCCTTTTTTTACAAGGCGAAGCCATCTAGAGTCCACACCTTTCAAAAGGAATCCCAACTACGAGACAAAAGGATAGAGCAACAAAAGAATTCAATTCAGAAGTTGATCAAGCACACTGGTCTCCCTTTACTTGAAAATCTAGAAAATTTAACTAGCGATTGGGAGCCACCATCAAGAGGATCACACCATTCTCTGGGCGAAGTTGAGGTTAGCTGCAAAGACATACTCCCAAACACAATCAAACCTAAAATTCTTGACGATGGCAACTTATCCACCAAAAAAGGTAATATCATTTCTATTATGGTTATGTTTTTTATTATCGCATAGTAGTGACTAACGTTTATTTACAAATTGTAGCATTCAAATTTATGCGAACTTTTTATTGAAATTGGTGATGAGATAAGAACTATAACCGTGGCCTACGGTATTCTTCATCAGGCAATGCGGAATCATCACACAAAACTAATTTAGAATGGAATTTCAAGGATATCCTTGAAGCAAGTGTTAACACATAATGCTAATTTGCCCTTCCCCAAAGGAGAATATAAGACTGTGAGATCCCCCCAAGGGATGTTCTTCCTATGGTCCAGGAGATTAATTTATGCAGATCCCAAAACAGACGGTCATCTGAAAGTCACCTGAGTAAAAAACCTCGAGGAAAATTTTACCCACATTAAAGGCTCCAGTGGAACCAATGTCAAGAGCAATTATAGCGAAGGAATTTCCAATCTCTATTCGTATATTGTACGACGTGATTTTCGGACACGACCGTAACTCAACATACACATTTTTGGGGAACGAGTGTGTTTTCGGTCAAAATCGAGATATCATTGAAATGTAGAGGGACTTTGAGGAATTCTGGCAGTGTGACCAGGTCAACCAAACCATAATGTCACTATTCATATTGTAAGATCAACATCCTTGTTATTAAATTTGACTGCAACATTTACAAGTGCTCTGCATTCTGATTATCTTATTGCATTTGGTACGTGTAGTACTTTTCCAATCAAAAGGACAAGGGATGGGTAGGGTATTTGTGTCTGGCAATAACTCAAGACATTAGGGTTTCAAGGGCTAAAAGAACTGAATATGTGCACAAATGCGTCAGCAAACACGACAAGAAGCTATTCATTGAACCTTTCATTGAGAGGTGATGTTTTATTTAGCGACACATAATGTAGGCATTCGCGAAATAATTTCATTTCTCCAAACTTTAGTTACATGAATACATTTCATTGTAGGGATCATTGGAGGTTGATTATCGTGGTCCTAAGAAAGAATCATGTATATTCGATGGAGTCGTTGTACTTTCAACCATCCGAATCAATATTATACATTTTGAAGAATGCTCTCAATGAACCAAATCTAACAAACAAAATAGAAGTAGTCCAAATCTAGGTGTGATTCTCTACAATAATTTGTTTTTTTAAGTTAACATTAGGTGGTATATTCACAATTTTTTCTTTTCAAATAAGTACAAAAAATCAAAAATATGGGAGTGCGGTTATTACGTTATGTTATACTCAGCCGAGTGTGTCAAAGATTTGTGGTTGGATTTTGTGGAAATTGAAAAAGTGACAATTAAATATATTAGCACGATAAGCTTGTATATAATGATAATATATACAACAACCCAGACTAAGGAAATCTACTTAATGGACATATATTTTTGAGAGGACTACAAGCCACATTCACTAAATGACATCAATCATCAAGAAATTGCTTTACCAAGCATTTATTTCATGTGCGCTCCGTAACCGTTGGAAGACCTAGTATGGTAGTATGCCCCAACTCTCAACATCTTTGACATCCATTTTATGGAATAGAGTTTCGATGTATCTCTATTCCTATCTATATATACTTGCATGTATAGCATTGTCTGCAGGTTTTAGTTAATTCCCTGATAAAGTAGTGAGTCAATGGAAGGAAAATTGTATGTTAGGTGAGGAATACAATTTTCTATATTATATTCCAATAGATAGATAGATGCTATCTTAGTTTTAACTATGCATTTTTGTTAGCCTCTACAATGCATTCATAAATTGCTAGCATTAGGATTCTGTATTTGATGATAATTTTGAGCAGGTTTAGTGAAATTTGAAAATTGACAATTCTAGCCAAAACACCTTCTGAGTTCAGAAGTTGTCTTCATATATCAGACTAATGCCCACGAAAATCCATTCTGAAAACGGAACTAGTAATTCATGGTTCATGTGTATTTTTGTTGAAATTCAAGTTTCGGCCAAGATTATGAAACCGAGATTGAAACTGTCTTGTCCGAGCAAAGCCACCGATATAGGAACTCTACAACCCAATATTGAAAATCACTAGTACATGTTGTAAAGTAACTCATGGTTGATTACCTATAAGTTACAAAGTGAAATCAGATAAAAATATGGATATGTTATTGTGCCCAATTTTGGATAAATATTCCCATGTAGACATGGAAAATACATTGGGGTGTATTTGTTAGGATCACTTTCGAGCGGATTTCAATTTGGAGTTACGAGTAAAAAATTTACTTTTTACACTTATGTCCCTCCAAGAAAATTGGAGGCTCCGAATCACAAAATTGGCAACACCAAAGTGCAATTCACCAAGAAATGATCGCGACTTGTTGATTTAGGCCTGAACGGGGGAATAAAGTGGTCTCGAATCAAAACAATGATTACTTATACACATTTTTTGTAAATTACACTATGACCAACAAATATTAAAAACACATCCTTCCACATATTAAAGGATGAACCATCTCTCCCAAAAATTCACTTTTTACCTGTAAAAAAAGGACAGGTGAGCATTAAATGCACTCCTAGCATCGGTATATTATAACCTATACCGGTGATAGCTATTTTCCCACCACAATTTTACCCGCCAAAATTACTATTCCGGTCATAGGCACCGATATTAACACTGCTATATGTCATTTAGATAAAACCAGTGCTGGAAAAAATCATATTCAAACTTTTTTTTCAAAGGCACCGGTATCTAGCACCAAAATTTAGTGAACCAGTGCTGAATTTATTCATAGGCACCGATATTAGCACCGGTATATGTCATTCAGACAAAACCGGTGCTGGAAAATATCAAATTCTAACATTTTTTTCTTCAAAGGAACGAATATCTAGCACCGGTGTCTAATGAATAGGCACCGATATTTTGGTTCATTTTCCAAGTTACCGATGCATATGATATTCCTAGCACCGGTATTACTCTCCCGACACTAACATACCTGTGCATATGTACCTGTTTTAGAGTAATGAAATATTGTATTTTATATATTAAAACTGATGTGGTATTCCCGGTCAGGCTAGATGGCTAATATTCAGCGTTTGGTTAATGTGAACTTGCAAGAAAGATCCTGGAAATGATTTTGGGGAAAGAGCTCTGACAATCAAGTCAGTTCCTTTCTTAAGAGAATTGGTATTTATCGGTTTAGTGTCACTTACCATAGCCATGGTTGTTGTCCTTGTATTTACAACGGATTGTAGTGATATCTCCACATTAATAGGATTTCAGATCGTGGGATGCATCGTGATTGCTATAAACTTGGTTCGTGGCTGAGTCTTGATCGTGGTTCAGCATTTCTCGGTTTGTGGCTTAGTCCTTTTGGACATTATCCCATTTTTCTCGGTTTATGACTAAGTGTTCTTAGGCATAAATTGTTCTTATTAGTTCCTGGCTAAACCTTGGGCTGGGCCAAAAGAAATTTGTAAAATGGAGTGTTGCTTGCTTCCTGGCCTAAAGGAAAGAAATTCGTAAAATGGAGTGTTGATCGCAAAGTGTTGGCTACTTCTAGGCTATACTTACGATTTTTTGGGATGTCTAGTGTTTTAATTTTGAATTTGAATATACACTTTATGTTTTGTACTTTTGATAGGCTTAGATGCTGTGATTTTGTTTAATTTACCGAGATTCTCTCCTCATTATTCGCTATGCTTTTCCTACTTTTCTCACATGCCGTTATATTTTCTTCCCTTATAGGTGCTTTGAATTTACTTTCCTAACTCTGTCATTGTTCAGTGTATTGCCCATTGATATCCTCCATTTTATCTTATTCCGCAAAAGTTAACTTACTTTTTGTCAGAATTCCATCATTGTGTTTCTAGCCGATTTAACTCCTCATCTTTGATTTTTCAATGCCTTAATTTAAATACTGAGTTTTCTTGACTCCTAAAAATGTCTCAATCCTTCATCTTACCCTTTTCTCTTCTTATTGTTCTAGTGCCTCATCGTTCTCCCCTTTCTTAAATTGTAATTTTCTCTATCTTTACTTCTCTTCCTCTTTCTTAAGCGTTTTTCTCGATTGTGATTCTATACTTTGTCTCCATTTTACAAATTTCTTTACTTTTGTTTGATCATAAGTTCTCCTTGTCTTCTCGGGAATATTGCCTGCGTTTCTTTTTTTGACTTTTTCCAGAATGTACCCTATGTATTTTGTAGCTCTAATTAGTACGGTTTCTATTCTTAAATTTTTAGGGGTTGTTTCTGCCCAAATGTTTACCCCTAAACTTTCTGATTCTCCGATAGATGATGTCTGGGTTGATGATGTTAATTCTGGGGAGGATTCCGATCTTCCCACTGATTCTTCTGCCATAACTAACATTTTTTCTGATGAATACTTGGTAAACTTAAAAATTAATTTTCCTTTTATGTCTTCACTTGACCTCAAGGCTCCTCTTGCTTCTGAAACTGTTCGCACTCCTCCTGTTGGCTATGTATCCTGTTATTTAGATTATCTAATATTTAGTATAGCTTTTCCTCTGTCCCAGCACATCATAGATTTAATTTTACATTATCGAATTGCACTGTATCAGTTTCATCCTAAGGGTATTGCGATCATTATGGTTTTTCACCATGTATGTACCCAAGCCAATGTCCCCTTTTCAATTCACTTATGTCGCAACCTATATCATCTTCGTAAGGTGAAAAATTCATCAGACAAATTCACTTTTTACCCTATCATTCCAACTATTGAGTTGGTTTATGTCCTAGTAGCAACGGTTTATGGCACAATTTTTTTATGTGAAATTAGACCTTAAGTGTGAACAGACTTTTCTGGCTTGGAACAATAATGTTCCGAAGTCTAAGCTTCCCAAGTTAGGGGTTCATCTCACCGCTGATTCCGAGGTTGTCTTAAAAATCAATGAACACTCGATAAACCTTCGCCATGCAAAATATGATAGCGAAGGTGTTTGTTTGCTCTAATCTTATGGTTTTCCTATGTCATATGTGTTGTTTTAATCTCTTATTTTTTTATTTATCAGTTATATTTGGTTGTTAGTAAAACTTCTGTTATATGTCGAATCACAGATATGGATCTAGTTGGGTGTCCCGTCAACATGCCATTTATTCTTGATGATGAATTCGACGAGATTGAAAACTCCCCGGTCCAACCATAGGACCCTATTGCTGACAATATTTCTTAGGAGAATCTCGTTCAAGTAAAGTCTCAGTTAAAATCTAGTAAAGGGAAGAAGCCGGAAGGGGAAAGGATGTTTATAGAGGATACTACCCCTGCTAAAGAAAGAAAAGGAAGCAACGGAGTGGTGGTTTGTTGACTGCCTTACGACCTTCTGAGAAGAAAGGTCGCACTAGCCACTCCGGTTCTAAACCTCCTCTACGAAGTAATAATTCCATGTACTCTTTCTAAACTCTCTCTGCATGAATCGATGGCTGTGGTACGCTTCCTATAGCTCTAAAATAATTTATGTTTTGTTTAAGTACTCTCTTAATGCAATGCCTGACTTTTTAATTTTTATTTGTCTTTTTCTGGCTGATTTCATAAGATCGGTGAGAGTCTTCATATTGTTCGCGGGTTTCAAAATGTTCCCTAGAAGATGTCCGTTGATGG
This sequence comes from Rubia rechingeri, assembly GCA_032355745.1. NCBI lineage: Eukaryota > Viridiplantae > Streptophyta > Magnoliopsida > Gentianales > Rubiaceae > Rubia > Rubia rechingeri. Next base: position 9,403 of record JAULKL010228269.1, read on the forward strand.
AGAAGTACAAAGCTAGTGAGAAGAAAAGCGAGGCTATGAAGGTGTCTTTTGAAGCTACTGAGAAGCGTGCACAGTCAGTTGAAGAAGAAGCCAATAGGCTCCCCTCTGAGCTAGAAGAGATGTGGACTAAAGGTCTTGCTTTGCCTAACTACCCCCAAGTTCTTGTTGATCGACTTTTCAAAACAAAGTCTCTCTTCAACCTTTTTGAGGAGATTTCTAGTTCTGCTCGAAACATTGGTTTGTGCGAGGCTTTGGTGGAGCTTCGGAAGGTGAATCCTGGCTTGAAAGAGAAGAGATTGCACTCATTAGCTAAGCGTAAAGAGGTATTGGAGTAGCAAAATACTGAACTTAATGCTGAATTTGTGAAAAACATTTCTGAGGGTGGGCATCCTTATGCCTTATTATTGCATCTTGCCGGTCTTCACTCATTGCCTTCTATTATGAGCTGCAAAAGTGTCAAGTAGATTACCTTGCTAGCCTTCCATTTTCTTCTCCTAATCCTGAGCCTTCTTCTAACCCGGAGGTCAATGCGAACGCGGAGGGTTTTGCAAAATACGAACAGGGAGGATTCAACCACAGTTGTCCTGAATGCATTTGGTTCCCTTTCTAATGTTGGTTGTTCTTAGAATTATGGCTAAATTTGAGACCATTTTAATCTTTAATATATAAAGGTACTTTGACAAATGTCTGCACTATATGTACTATTTTGGATCTTATTTTGGTAGATCAATTCTAATTTTGTACTTTTTCCTCATATTTGTTCATATGCAGGGTTTTGATATTTTGGTCGACCATAAGTTTTTAAACTTCTTTACTCGTCGGGATCTTGTGTTCATTTTTAGCCTCTTCTTAAGTTTTTATCAACTAATTATTATTTCCCTATTAAGCTGGTTGAAGCTACCAAATCCCTAGCTAAGGAATATCTTGAGCTATTTTCTTCTGATCGCTTTTCTAATGTTGGGAATTCTACTTTGGAGTTTATTCCATTATGTCTTGGATGGAGAGTCCCTGCTTCTTCACCATCTCCATCCCCTCCTATGAGTTATCCTTGCAGTAAATTTCTACATGACGGCTATACTATTGATTCTCTCGACAAGGATATTGTTCAGAGCTTATTTGATCTCAAATTTGTTGGTGTTTATGTATGCTGGTGTTTATGTACGCTCTCTCAATCTTTACGTTCTCGTTTAGGTGTGGGTAGTGTCATTGGTCTTTCATCTCAAATATATACTTCTTAGCATCAACGATTTGAAGCTTGGATGGAAGAAGGATTTTGTGCCCAATTGAATGATCTTATTCAGCGACAGTAGATGAGCTTGGTTAAAATGCTTGGTCAGCAAGAAGTGGTAAAGAATTTCTCCGTAAGTAAAGCACACGAGGCTCATCAAAAGACATGAATCATAGATAAACAATGTTCTCGGATTGACCAATTAATGGATCATTTGAAAAAGAAACAGGATGAATGTTATCTCCTTTTTACGTGTTCTGTAGGGTGGTAGAGCAGGTTTGATGAACAATTCCTGTGAATACCCACTTGCGTAATAAGAATGATCACCTTTGTTCTGAGTGTGAACGTTTTGACTCGTGCGTATACCAGCTTAAACAAGATTGTGTTAAGTACAAAGATAAACATAAGTTTCTTTCAGCAGAGCCACATCATTCCACTAGCCGTGGGGATTTCACTATGAATATTGGTGGTCAGAGAATTAATGTATCTAAATCCGTTAGGTTGCATATTCGTCTGCTAGAGGAAGATGTATGTAACCTTGAGACATTGAATAAGAGTTACAAAGATACTGTGGGCGTCATGAGTATTCAACTTAATCGTGAAGAGTTTGGTCCCATAACTAACTATAAAACATACTACACGAAGTATCTTGATCGTATGCAGGGAAGCGGTCAAAATCGTCATCCTACGTACTTGCATATGAAGTGGATGGCTATTTTCAAGTGTTGTATTTATTAAATATTGATATCCTTGTGTTATTTTTTTTCTAGAGTTACTAACGAAGACTAATTGTCATCGATCTGAAAGTTAGTGTGGAGTTGCAAGATATATTACTTTCGAGCTCTAGTGTGTGACAACTTGATTTATGCGTCTTCGCAAGTTGTATTGCTTGATTTTGTCACTATTTTATTAGGTATATTTTGCCTTTATAATTAAGTTTTCAAGATCTATAGCTTGTGATGTTGAGGTTGTAAACCCATATTATCCGAAGCCGCAAGATCCATTGCTTGCTTTTGTTGCTTTCTTTGTTTGCAAGGCAATCGTTTTTTAAATATCTATAGCTTGCAAAATTGGATTTGTAAACTTGTATTGTGCGAAGCAGCAAGATCTATCGCTTGCTTTTGTCGCTGCTGTTGTAGGCGATATGCCTTTTTGCAAGATCTATAACTTCCGAAATTGAGACTGTAAATTTTTATTGTGCGAGGTTGCAAGATCTATTAATTG
>JAULKL010229351.1:0-11844 GCA_032355745.1 Rubia rechingeri
TTGGAATTATCCACTTTAGGCAAGTTCTGGGCCTTCACAGTAAGGTTCAATCTTTGCAGATCATCCAAAGCTTCAACATACGTAATGTTGCAAGCAGGATCATTAGTCCACATCTCCTTTAACTCGGAATGTAATCGACTAGCTTCCCTTTCAGCAACCAAAGAATGCTCCTCAGCTTCCTGTGCATGCTTTTTGGCATTCACAACAGAGACACTGAAACTGGTACACTTTGCTTCTATCGCCTGCTATTTATCCATGAGCGAACCATCCCTTTTAAGAAACTCAGCAACTTGTTGGCTAACGAGCTACAGACTCTCACCAACCTAATTTTCAAAAATATGCAAGCAAGCAGGATGATTAGAGGTCATAATAAGGAAATACAAAATTAAATTACACATACTCAAAAAAAAGTACCACGGCCATGATCTCATGGAGAGACAGTTTTGACAGGGTATCTGGAATAGTTCCCTCCACCATCAAGTCATGGCTTTTTGGTTGGGGGCTTAGAGAAGGAATGACCGATGCACCCTTTTTTCTGAGCAGGCTCCAAAGTGTTTAAAGACCCACCTGTTCGCTCCTTGTTCTTCTTTCTATGAGAGGTGTCATTGGTGTTGTGAGCAACAATCTCCCTAACATCTTTAGTGGTAGCCTCAGAAGTTTGTACCGAGGAAGCAGTCAACGTATTTTCATTGGTTTGAAAATCCATATCTTTGGGTTGTTCATCTTTGTCATTAGCAAAACAAATCTCTCTCAACGGGTTGCTTGGTTGAATCCATATCTGCAGTTCAGTTTACAAACTAAGTCAGATGAGCAAAAAGAGACAACAAGTGAATGAAAATAGCAGGTGATAAATAATACAAGGAAAAACTACAAAATAGTGATGAGCAAACACCTTCGCTCACAGTATTAGCAGTGCAAAGAAACATCGAGTGTTCGATGAGTGCTAATACGACCTCAGACTCAGCATTAAAGTGAACCCCAGCCTTAGGAAGTTTGGATTTAGGAACATTATAGTTCTAAACTAGAAAGGATTGTTGGATACCATTACTAGGTTCCAGAAAGAAGAAAAATTTATGCCACACACCACAGCTATTAGGGAATTAACTAACGAACTCAACAGTTGGAATGACCGGGTAAAGGGTGAATTCGTCAGAGGAATTTTCATTTTGCAAAGCTAATAAGGACTACAGAATAGATCAATGGAAAAGGGAACTTTGGTTTCTTCGCATACATGGTAAAAGAAAACAAAAACTGAGACAGCTTTAGGATGAAGCTGAGATAATGCAACCCGATAATGTGAAAGCAAGTCTAGAACATTATGAGGTAATGGAAAAACATGTCTAAATTTAAGGTAATCTAAGTTACATGAGATAAAACCAGAGGTAGCGGTGCAAATGCTTTCAGAATACTCAGGATCTCTATACTCATAGGAAGATAAAAAAGGATAATAATCCTTAAGATTTTCCAAGAAGTAATCGGAGAAAAACCTGCTAACAGCAGAAGAACCAGCAGGATGGTTGGAATCCTCCCTAGAATTACCTCTGTCAACAAGAACGTCTTTTACTGAGGGTTAAAAAATGTTAGAGGTAGACATTGAACCAGTAAGAACTCCTAATATCTAGATAAAAACTAATCAATTAAAATTTACAGAGGGAAAAAAGGATATATTCTGGTAAAAGTTGAAGGAAAACACAGAGTATACCAAGAAGAAAAATAGAGAAGAAGAAAACTAATCGGATAATTCTCAGATTAATGTTTGAAAAGAAAGCTACTACAATAGAGATAATGCACAAACACACAAGCATCGCCCTACAAAGAAGGAAGATCTAGGAGAGAGAAACTTACAGTTTAATCAAAACCAGAGAAGAACTTGAGCATTAAAAAGAGGGAAGAAGAAGATGAAGAATACAAGTGGGTTAGGAAATTAATTTATGAAACTTGAAAGGTAGGAGAAGTCAAATCAGACAAGGAAGATAGAGATTAATCCCTATCAAAAAACAGCACATCTTTTTAGGAATACGAGAAGCCGACGGGATATAGATACACGCAATGCACTGAATACTGACAAAATTAAATCACCAAAATCAAAGAATTTATAAAGGGGAAGACATAAGTTCCTCATTAGGCTGAAACAGAAGATGGGGAATCAGTTGTATAAATGTTTAAATGCAGGTGGAGTTTTCAGCATCTCAAAGTCTTATGTATTACATAAAGGTAAGGAGGATCATGATACTAATTCTAACATGATTTAGAAATCAAGCTTATTGCCTAAACATAGCTTTTTTCTTTGGTTGTTACTCAAGAGAAAATTGGCCACGGTTGACAGGCTGGTTAACTTTAAAATCTCATCTGATGCACAGGATTGTTGTTTTTGTGATGAAGGGAAGGAGGATGCTAAAAATCTCTTTGCTTAATGTCAGATAGTTTAGCACCTAATGGATGAATAAGGCATGCCAAGAGTTTTGGATCTTGGAGGCATGAGGAATATCTTGAAGTTCTTGCTGATGAGGGGGAAAGAAGAAGAATCGGGTTGTATGTTATTGCATTTTATCATGTTTGGGAGGAAAGGAACTGCAGGATTTTTTAGAAGAAAAAGCAGAATATGGGGGATTTGAAAATGAGGATTGAGATGGATTTCTATTTAATGAAATGAGAGATTATAACCTGATGGATAAGGGAGGATTAATGATGAAGTTTTGATGTCAGTCGAGGGAAAATGAGACATATTTTTTCTATGAACTAAGGGTTTTCTTTCTATAGTCTTATATGGATATGGAGAGGTAAGGGCTCATAAAATCTAATTGGGCTGCTAAGGTAGGCTGTTTAAATTAAATGGCCTACCAAACAAAATAGCCTATGCCTAAATAGTAAATCTTTCCTTGAGATGTCACTAGATTCTATAGTAATATCACATTTCTTTGAAATTACCATGATTTTTTAATAGTTCTAGAGTAATATATTAATTTGCATATATGGTCAAAGTTTACCGAATTGACTTTGAAAAAGTAAATATGTCATTACTGGTGGGACAGAGGGAGTATAATTTAAAAAAATTATTTTTACAATTCTAAATTTAATATGTAATTTTACAAATGCAGTTTATAAGGTAAAAAAATAAGTGGCATGTCCACAAGTTTATGGACAAGTTGCCTGTCAGAAGACCCACTAGTTTATTTAAAATAGCATAATAATTAATAAATATTAATCAAATACTAGAATATCTTTAGTGCATATATCATGCACATCCGGCTCGAAGAGAGATTATGAAGGCGTTTGGTAATCAATTTTTGAAAGCTGATTCTTCTCCTTTTATTTTAGTTAAACAAACGTAAAAAATGTGCATGACAACTGATTTTTTTTGTTACTACATTGAACATGAATTTTTTTAGTATATTAGTCTAAATATGTAGTAGATATTATAGTTTAGTCATTTAAAAATAAAATTAAAATTAAAAACATTGAAATATACTGAACTAAACTAAGTAGTAATTAAATTAAAGTAAATTGAAAATAAATGCGTATATCGCATTTTATATTTTATAATATTACAAAAATGCGATTATCATGATTACGGAATCTAATCACGCCTCCCAAAACCTCCCTCCCAACTCTTATAAATACCTGCATGGGCGGACTTCTCACGATATAATAGTTTATTTCCATTTCACATCTTCAGTTTTCAATGGTGCCACCACCGAAGCCTACTCTGCCACATCGTTGTACCTCCGCCGCCAGCAACATGACACCAAGTCATTCTGCTGCATCAATCAATAGGAGGAGAGGAACATTATCGTGGCTGTGGAAAGGTTCTGTCGCTACTGTAGCAGGAAGGAGATGGCAGTGGTGATCCTACCGTGCCGCCAGCTTCACCTTTCCAGATAGAGTAAAAAAATGGTCGTGACTTGCCCAGTTTGCCAGAGTGACAAGACCGTGACGATTCACGCCATCTTCTATATCAATTCTTGTTTCTATCATATCGATGTTTACTGTTTAACAGTTTGGGCAAAACTAGTGTGTGTTTTTATTTGAATAAATTGTAAGATTTTATCAAAACCTTTCATTATTGTGTGTGTGTTTTTAGAACTCATTGTAATATTGGGATAATGCACTATTTTTATCTTTCAGTCTATCTAGTCTTCTATTATTATTGCCTTTATTTTATTGCAACACTATAAAATCATTTTTCTAAACTAAAGACCCAAGTACGGCTCATTCTTATGCCTATTTTACATCCATTTTTTTTGGTGATTTTAGAAAATTTGTTATATTTAAAGACAAGATTTTTGTCTTCAGCATCATGGGCAATATATTTTAGAGTCTTGTTTACATGTCATATCAGTTTAATAAGGATATATTAACGGGCATTTATCGTGCAACGTGCGTGCACTCAATTTTTCTATAAAATATTTAATTAAAGACTAAATATATACAGTTATAATTATTTATTTTAGAATTAATTTCATTTATTTTTATTCACGTATAACAATAATAATGATATCATGCATGCACGGTTCATACCATTTTAGATTTTATGGTTTAGAAAGTCACCAAAAAGTAGAATATGAATGTCTTGATTCTCAATATGAAATGCGATTATGAACTTAACTTTTCGGAACTTCGCATCGTAACTATAATGTTACTTTCGACCAGAAATATATCAATTGTAGAGAGTGAATGATAAAGTTTAAACCCTAAACCACTTGACTCGTGAATAACTATAAAATTTCACTTGGTTAATACCATGTGTAAGTATCATGTGCATTTGGTTCAAATCCCGCATGTGTAAGTTGTTGAGAAGTTATTTAAAGAAACCTATCATTCAAAAATAGATAAATATATATAAGTTAAATAATTATCTATTTTAAGAATATTAGTTATTATACTTTACAAGAACAAAATCTAAATAATTTGAATTGGAGACAACTTTGAGGATGAAATTATACGATAAAATTAGGTAACCTCAATGGTGGGATTTATTCTGCCCGCGCTGACTCTTGAGAGATATTCATTTTCTTGATTACCTCCCTATAAAGATCATCTGGTGCAAGGCATCTTTTTTTATCTCTAGAACTATGTTATTAGTTCCATTTTTTGTGTGTTTTCAAGCCATGCTTCTTCTTTGCACGCCATTTCTATTAATCCATGGTTGATGTTGAAATTATGCAAAATCTTAAAATTATATTGAAATAAAATATAAATAAATACAACTTGACGATGAACTAATATTATGCAAATACTAGAAATCTCTAGAATTATATAACTGGTCTCGGGCTTGTATCATGCACGGTCCATGTATTAGCAATATTAGTATGCATGTATCGTTCACATTTAATTTAAAAATAAATTGGGTGAAAGGCTCAATTTAGAATAATTTAAAACCACTTGTTGAAACTGAGGGATGAGAGGAGAACTTATTTAACTAAAATTACAAAGGAAATAGCTACCTAAAAAGAATACGAAAACTAAAAAATTGGTTATCAGAAATCCCTAATCATAATTTTTTTATCTCTTGTCTTATATTTTCATGTGATGATTAGGTACTTAATTATTATCTGATGATGCTGAGAAACACACCAAGATCAGGTTAATCCTCAAGAATTGTGTGGAACGTAATCAAAACGCTATCCTCATCTAATTTTAGTTATTAATAAGATTACCACTTGTGAATGTGAATCTAATTTTAGTTATTAATAAGATTACCACTTGTGAATGTGAAGGTTGTGGAAAACTTTTTCCTACAGGTCGATCAGGTACTTGAAAATGAACCTAATTTATATTTTAAAAACTTAACAACTAATGAATGTACTTGAAAATATTTAGTGCATATAATTAGTTTAATAATTTGTTTTGAGATGATTTCTCACCTTTTATTTCAGTCAAATAAGTTTTGAAAACCTTCAGTGCATATATCGTGCACATCCAACTAGGTGTCTGGTAATTAGATTTTGAGATAATTGCCAACCTTTTATTTCAGTCAAACCAGTTTTGAAAATCTTTTGTGCATATAGCGTGCAAATCTAACTAAGTGTCTGGTAATTAGTTTTAAGCTGATTTCTAACCTTTTAATTCAATCAAAAAAGTTTTGAAAATATTTTGTGCATATATCGTGCACATCGAACTAGGTAATTAGGGGAAATCAGGCCTATTAAAGGCGGTTCCATCTTACTAGAGAAGTCACTTTAGGAGTGACTTATCGGGTTGTGCCTTTGATCCTCTGCGATCAAAGGCAATTCCGAGAACCGCCCTTGAATGACAAGGATCAAAGGCGGTTATTAACTGCCTTTGATCCTTTGCAGGAACTGCCTTTAATTAGTTTCAATATCGGAACATATAATCTGATAGTCGGACTATCAGTGCAGTTCCGAGCGTGGAACTAACTATCAGACCGTCATATAGTGTTTATCTTTCTAATTGAGGAACTAATTTTTAAGTTTCATGTCTAGAACTATTGCTCAAACGGCAGGAGGTGAAATTCTGATATGATTGTGGAACGGTTTCAGGCCTTCACGATTCGTTACTCCTTCGGGGAGCAATTCTGTAATGGCACTGGTATATTGATGCAGAGGGTGCATTTTTCTTGCGACACGGTTCCGAGTCCGGAACTTTTTTTGTTGTTAATGTCTCAATGGAGGAGCCTAAAATTGGGTCTTTGTATATGTGGACAAATTCTAGTTCCTCAGTTGGAACTATGATTGGATAGTATGGTAAAAAACATAAATCTTATTTCAAATCGGCTTTTCAATAGCCTCTACAAACAGATCCAAATTGTACAAAACACAAGTGATAATGACACTATATATCAAAAATCCATAGACTGTGCTAACAATGCAACAATCTATATATATGAATAGAAGCCATCAAAAATCTATTCCGCATAACAAAGTCATCTAAAATACTAATCTCTCATAATACCACATTGGGATTCCCAATTGAACAGGAGCGTGAGTACACGAGATACCTAGCCAAAAAAATTCTAGCGTTGCTGATGTCATCTTGCGAATAAGGCTCGACAACTTTTGGAAAAATCTGTGAAAAACCAAATTTACCAAATACAAATTGAGACGGTAGGTTAGACTACATTACTAAAAACTTTCTCAAAATAAAACTCACTTCTTTGATCTCTAGGTAATCCTCACGCACATGTGTGACACACTCTAGCATTACCTAATAGCCGCATTCCCGTGTATTTTCTTAATTCTTGTACTAATAAATACAATTTATATTAGTAACTTATAATTACAATAATTTATGACTAAATAGAATTTCACGACATGGAAAGATATTCAGACCCTGATTTGCATTAGGTCCAATCCCTCATCACCATTATTCCCCCAACTTTCGATAGAGTCACCCAATATTTTAATGAAGGCATCGTACGGTTGGTGGTGAAGAGTATCCATCCAGTAAACCCGCTTCTTGTCCAAGACAATAAATATTAATCTCTAATGGTCCCTACATAAACGGACAAAAATAAAAAAATAATGTATTCATGGATTAGCTTTAAAAACATGAGTGTGTATCAATCACATTTCAATGTACGATGAAACAAATAATTTTTTATGCGTTCGTCAAAGACTTTTGTGATTTTAGTCAACCATCTCCGAAAAAGTACACCCAATTTCTTGAGTAAACACCGAGCACAAATACCCTATCCAACCCTTGTCCTTTTGGTTAATAAAATAATGCATGTACCTTTGACATTTAATTGGATGTCATCAATTAGGAAAAATGATCGCAAATTATTTAAAACCTGCACAGAGCGAAATGATGAAGGACTTACAATAAGTATAGAGATATTATCATCTGGTTAACTTGGTCACACCTCCATAGATCTTCAAATTTAGTCCATAATGCGATGATTTCTTGCTTCTGACCGAAGACACATTCATTACCCGAGAATATGTAAGTTGAGTTCCTTTGGTGTTTGACCAAGAAATCATATAAGACCATCACAAAATGAGGTGACTCTTTAATAACCTATGCTTGGGTGATTAGGGGGCTCGTAGTCTTTTCTGCCTCAATGGTTGGCTCCAATATCTTCGTTGGTGTCTCCTTCAAATGATAATCTTTGATGGTTCCACGTAAATGAGGCGACGAGGCCATTGAAGGAACATTCCTGGTGTGATCCCACTCACTTGTAGTCCTCTTTCACAATTGGTAATGGGGCTTTGAGGATATTTGGTTTTTCCATTGAAACTCTACAAATGCCATTGCCAATTGGAACGGAATGATGATGCTGCATCGACTCGTGTAGAATTCCATCGGTAATGTGTAGTGGCTTACCCTTGTCACCTCGGTCAATGTATAGCCCACACAAATGTGATGTATACATTGCAAGGGAGAACATATATATTGTAAAATAAATTTTTAATATAATATTTATGAATGAAATAATTTAATTCGGCCAACCTCTTTTGGGGTCAACACAATGACATTGTCAATGTTATTTTCTTCATGTGTTGGGGGATCAAGAATGGGTTATTGGTTCATCTCCACTTCTCCCAGCGACTGTCATGATTCTCTAGACGATGGTGTCCAACCGAGGTGTCAATTCATCCAAGTTCCAGACTAAAGGGACCCCCGTGTGATCAACTAACTTTCGAATCAATAATTTGTGTTTCTCTATCTGCTTGTCTCTGGCGAGGGCTTCCTTTTGCATGACAAGGATTCTCGATGGTTTAGCCTAATCGTAGGTTTGAACTATCCTAAATACCTCTCTTTGAAACAAAAATGATCCCACTCCTCTGGAGCGACCGGGATAGTCGGGTTTATTTGTTGCCTCACAAAGGACATCATACTTACCCGATGGAATGAATCACCCCCCAATTGGTCTTGTTTTAACTTTGCCTTCACAAAAAATATTGTGCCATGAATAGTAATTGAATGAAATGTTACACCCGTGAAATAAAAATGAATAGAAGTCTTACCACATGTTCTGCGACATCGACGATCGGAGGTTTATCGTACCCACCCTTTTTTTTTTGTTTTTTTGACTCTTGAAGAAGAGATCACACCTATCTATCTCTTACACATCTATCGGAGTGATCATTGACCTTGCCTCATTCTCGCTCATCCCCCCATCGATGGCAATTTTAACATCCCTTTTGAACGTCCTTTCACTATTTCGAGGGCCGCTAATCCATATCCACCATGGCTTTTCCGATGAGGTGTTTTTGTTTTCCAATGCATTACTTTGTTTTCCACCCTTTTGCACTAGTTTTTAGGATTTCACAACCAAAGTAATATATATAGATAAATAAAAAATAATTTAAATCACTTACATTTGCCTCATTATCCAATATTCTCCTTTTATGAATTTCCCAACTATCCTGTTGAATATGAGTATAGGGCAACCATGGATAATCACCCTTTGCGCTAGAGAATATATAATATCTAGACAATGTGTACTTGTGTTCTCTCCAACTCTTTGACAGCATGGCCATTGCTTTCTTCTTCAAATTATCCAAATTCGGACAATCAATTTCAAATATATACAAAATCAAAATCAAATAAATGTATCTCAATTTATATTAAACTTAGAAGTGACGATAACGGTAGAAGCATAAGCAAAGTAAGAAATGCTAGTGGGTACCTTGCATTCCATCCAAAGACCGTCTTTGTATTCTTTAGGGACCTCGTGCCCCTTATCGTGCTTGATGTTGACCCTTGTTCTACCCACTTTGCCTACCCATATCGACCACTTAGCACGTTTTTTGGAAAAAACATTTTCCCCATTGGTCGAATGTTAACAATGTTGACTCCTTCCTTGACATTCTATGTTCTAAAGTTCTACAGAGTGTCCTAGCTATGACGACCTCCTCCGACCCCTCTTCTTCATCATCTTCATCGCCGATTGTATCGGAAAGTCCCTCGAGCGAACCCGTTGATTATTCTCGAGCCCTTTTCCTTGACATTATAGTACCTATGGAAAATCAATGTATTCCACTTGGAAATCACTATATATAACACAATAGAAGACAATACTAAATAGGAAACTATAAGCGGATCATAATAGCATACACCATCTAGATATATCTTAGGAACAAATTTAAAAGGGTTTGTCATTCATAAGCTAATCACATAAAAAAACACAAACACTTTTATTTGTACCTTTCCAACAATATATGGGGACTAGATGTTGAAATGATAAAGGCACACCATTAGCTTCACCTTGTGAAAACCTTAACCATAATCATAGCTTCTTCATGTTGATTCTTCAAAGAATATGTCTTAGAGATGAATAAAACTAGGGTTTTAGGATATTTAGCTATGAGAGTGAGAATGTATGAGATATTTTTGAAGAATTTTGAAGAGGAAGGTGTTTGGAGGGTTTTTGGAAGAAAAAACATGAGGAACTCGTGCTTAAAACAAATGGGCATTAATTACCCATTTGAAAACTGTCTTTATTGCCATTTTTAAGCCAAAAAATATGTTCCAAAGTCGAAATGGTTATTGGAGAAACTGTTATGCACTCAGAACTACATATTTTCCATGTCAAACACGATAGACTTTGTTCCAAGCTTGGAACTCACGCTCCTATATTAAAAGAATTGGGGATCGGGTTTCATATCCAATTCAACAAACCCTAAATTCTGATTTCCCCTGCATTTAAGAACTCGTAATCCCAAAAAATTCTTCTTCTCGAATTTACTAGCCAATGGGTCTTAGATATCACGGAGATAAAACCGACAGCAGGCGTGGGAATGCACCAATGAGTAGTCAACAACCAACTCAAGAATAAGCTGAACCCGCACAAAGATTCTTCAATCAGGGTTCCGAGCAAAGGTATGTGGCATTCAATTGCAGAAAATGCACTAATCCAAAATTTATTCATTCATCGGATATCGTGCCACTAAGTCTAGGTCATTTGCTTTGTAAATTTTAGGCATTGGGTTTTAACAAGTTATTCTTCTTAGAAGAACCAGTCCATTACGATGAGGTCCTACAATTTTATGCTAATATAGGACAGTGTGGTAGTAATAAGGACCAGACAATCATAAACGGTGTGTCAATACCAGTCACAAAGTATACCATATATGATGCTCCAGGTTGCGAGTATACGAACCCTAGTAAATTGAAACCTATCGATGAGGGGGGCCTATAGAAATTTTCCATCTACAAAACAGACCCAGGGTTACAAAGGTAACCCTATTGTACCTGGTGGCTATGACTAACAAATATTTCACTAGGTCAGGATCAGGACCAGGGAAGGCAGAGAGCTACGGTATGGAGGTGTTGGGTGCTGAGGATCGGTTGGTTTATGAGTAGATTTGTGAAAATGTGCTACCATCGGGGGGTCATGCATGTGAGCCTATTATAGGAAACCTCATGTTATTCTACTACGTGATGGAGGGTGTGAAGCTTAACCTGGGATATACGATTTTAATGTATATGTTGAAGGATGAGGAGGGTTAGAATAAAGATCTCCCATATGGTGGCTTGATCATGACATTGATAAAAAAAGTGGAAGGTTGTGCCCTTCGACAAACCATTGTGGTTAAAGTACTATGATGAGGCCTGATTCATCCACAAGAACTTGTGCTTGAATGATGAGGGTGTATCAAAGAGAGGGAGGGAAGCCTCGATGGAGAAGGCAGAGGGATCTTCATCTCGTGAGTACTAACAGTTTTTCAATTTTAAATATATTCCATTTTAAGGTCTCTTAATATGTTTTTGGAAACAGTTTGTTGTATTTTGCAAGTAGCCAAGGTTCATTGGGAGGTCATCACCGTACCTCTCAAAGATGCTATTTTTAAGCCCTTTTTATTTACTAAATACAATTAAGTAGATAGTATGGCAAGTCGGGATCGTCCACAGAGACGGGGGATATTCTCAAGTGTTTGC
>JAULKL010230426.1:0-11838 GCA_032355745.1 Rubia rechingeri
GACTTCGAAGCGATCGCGTTGACCTGACCATTCACGCCCGCGCCAAGCGGCGACCATGTCGAGCCATCCCATCGCGCGATGTTGCTCGCCGCGACTCCATCAACACCGAGAAAGACGCCTCCGATGATCAGATCGCCTTCGTGCTCTGAAAGACACACACATCCGGCTTCCGGACCACCGATGATGTCGCCGCCGACGGCCGACCATGCGTCGCCAGCCCAGCGCGCCACGCCTCGGGCGCTGACGCCGCCGGCCTGCGTGAATGCCCCGGCCACATACAGCGCCGGCCCGGCGCCATCATCATGGACGAGCAGATCGCGCACAGGCCCATTCAGCCCCGTGCTGAGCGGCGTCCAGGTCGAGCCATCCCATTGCGCAATGCGTGAAGCGACAACGCCATCGATCTGCGAAAAGAGCCCTGCGGCGAACAGCGCCTCGCCATCTCCATCATCGAAGATCGCCAGCGCATGAATGGCGCTGTTGGCGCCGCCGACACTCGACCATGCCGCGCCATCCCATGCAGCGATGCGCATCGCGCTGACGCCGCCGATGGATGTAAAGAACCCGCCGACAAACAATCGATCTCCGGCGCCATCGTCGAAGATGACGCCGTCCTGAATCGTGCCGTTGGCCTGTGTGTCAGCGAATGAGGCGTTCCACTCGCTGACGCATTCCGGCTCCTCACCGGCGAGCAGCACGTCTGACGCGCCCGCCACCAACACCCCGATCCCGACGAGCAACTGAACGACGACATGCGATGCAGTTCGCTTCATGGCAAGACCTCCTGCCTCCCCTGCACATCACCTCAACGGGATGCACAGCGATTCGCAAGGGGTCGAGCCAAATATCCCCTACCAGGGGATGTCGAAGACGGGTTCAGGCAGGCCCCGCAAGCCACGCGTCGACGTCGATGGCATCGGCATGCATCAGATGCGGTTCACCCGCCGGTGAATCCAGGCCCAGCGATTCGATCATCGATGATTCCCAGCGGCCCAATGCCGCATGCCGAAGGCGCCAGGGCTCGTGAAAGATCCGCCCGCAAAGCAGGCGCCCGCGCCGATTCGCATACAGGCAGTAGCGCTCCGTCAGAAAGAACTCCAGCGAGCCCGGCGTCGTTTCCGGGATTGCATCGCCGGCAGTCCATTCACAGTCGAGCGCCGCCGCCGGGGCGCCGCGATGTGTCCGATCGGAGCGATACCGGATGGTGTCCGCCGCTCGCTCCAGCGACATGCGAGCGTCGAGGTAGTTCAATCCAAACGTCGTGCGCGCCACACGCACCGCAACCCTGCTTGCGGCGTCCAGTGAGAAGAACCACACACCGGGCACGCCCTTGTGATGCACATATGTGCGTACGTTCAGTTCATGAAACGCATGCAGCTTCGGCAGGCGCGGCAGGAAGCGGCCACGAATGTTGTTCATCGTGAAGGGAATCACACCGATCCACGCGTCGCCCTCATATGGATCGATCTCAAGCCCGTCCGGCACAAGCGGCCGCAGCAGCGCCGGATCAATCCGCCAGTGCGCAAAGAGCAGCGACTCCCAGCGCATGTGCATCGCCGGCGATCCATTCGGCCTTTGACGAATCGAGAGCCGATCGATTTCCTGCATCACTTCGAATTGTCGCCGATGTCGTAGATGCGGATCCACTCCCATCGAGGCTGCCAGGCCTGCACCGCGCCGACGTGCTGTGGATGATCCAGATAGATGCGATAGTCCTCTTCGGAATCGAATCCGACATACAGGCCGACATCGTAATCCGAGTCGATGCCGTCGCGCCCGATGTCATAGTGCGTGCCGCAGTAGTACGACACGATGCCGGGGATCGTGGCGATCTGCGCATCGCATGCTTCAATCAATTCCTGCGAATCCGCCGGATCCTCCAGCTTGAAGAAGACGACGTGATTGATTTTCGCCGGCCGCGGCGGCGTGTGGCCGGCGCAGCATGCAAGGCAACTGAACACAAGCGCAAGCACAATCAATCGCATGGGCGGTTCTCTTTCAGTGATGGTTGTTCATTGGATCTTCATCAGCGCCGGCGACGCCCAGCTTCCTGAGAATCAGCGGCATCGACACGCCCTGGCCGATCAGTGAGACAAGCACGATCAGGAAAATCACCGGCGTCAGGAACGAGCGCAGCTCTCCCTGCGGCAGTCCAAGTATCAAAGCCAGCGACAGCGAGCCGCGCAGACCCGCCCACCAGATCACATGCTTCCACGCCTTCGGCCAGTAGCCCTTGAAGATCATGCACACCGGATAGACGAGCAGCGCCCGGGCGGCGAGCATCGCGCCGAAGGCCGCGGCCGCCGCCAGCATCACATCCGCATCCAGCAGCCGCTTCGCGCCGCCGACCGCCGGATCCGTCAGTTCAAACCCGATCAACAGAAACAAAATGGAGTTGATAACGAAATCGAGGCTGTCCCAGAAGCCCGTCAGCGTCGTGCGCGTCTCGGAGCTCATGGTGAACGCCTTGCCGTAGTTGCCCATGATCAGCGCCGACACAACGACGGCGATCACGCCGGATGCATGCACCATCTCGGCGACGACAAAGGCGCCCCAGGCGAGCGCAATGGTGATGGCAGTCTCAAGTGTGTGATCCTCAAGGCGCTTGAGCAGGAAGTACGCGACCAGCCCCATGCCCAGCCCGATGAAGGTGCCGATGCCGGTGACGGTCACAAAGCTGATGGCGATCTGCCCTGCTGAAATAGCCGCCTCCGCTTCCCCTTCCGGCGCCCCGCCGGCAATGAGGCCGACGACCGCCGTCTTGAGCACGAGGAACAGCGCCACGGCCGTGCCGTCATTGAAAAGGGATTCACCCTCGACGACCGTCTTGAGTTTGGCAGGCGCGCCGGCCGTCTTGAATGTGGCCATGACGGAGATCGGATCCGTCGGCGCCACGACCACGCCGAAGAGCAGCGCGCACAGCCAGAGATCAACATCCGGCCCCATCGCTTCGGCAATAAATGGCCGCACGGCCGTCGCGACGGCAAAGCTCGTCACCAATACGCCCGGTATCGCCATGATCAGCACCGGCAGCCACGCCTTGCGCAACAGCGAAAGCTCCGTATGCAGCCCCGCCTGAAAAAGCAGCGGCGGCAGGAAGAGCAGCAGCACCAGATCCTGCGTGATGTACACACCTTCCGGCGCGAGGCCCAATGCCGCAATCGCCAGCCCCGCGAGCACCAGCGCGATCGTGTACGGAATGCGCACGAACTTCGTCAGCACGCCGATCAACGCGGCGATGGCAAGCAGGCCGACCGTCACATGCACGGCGTCTGCGACGGCGCCGTGGGATTCAGAAGCGCCCAGCATGAGCGGCCAAATGGTCGTCGCGACATTCACGCCGAGATACTACATGCCGGCTTCACGCACCGCAGCGCGGTTGATAAGCATTCGTCCCAATGCGCCTCCGCCAAAGAGCGCAACTGCGAGGATGATGAAGATGGCGCCCGGAGGAATCAGCGACAGCGCCGGACGCAGCAGCGACGTCACGCCGAGCGCCCCACCGGTCAATATCTCACAAACCAGAAGCAGAACAACACCGAGAATGATGGCGCGCGGCCCGAAAATCAGCACGCGGCCGACCCACAGCGGCGCCGGATGCATCGGAATGCGACCCTTCAGCGCCGCCTCAATGATCGCCTGTTGCTCCTCGGCGCTGATGCGCTGGTCGATCGCGCGCCGAATATGTGCGGCACGAACTTGAACCGGCTTCCGATGCCACAGCGAAATTCGAAACAGAATGAACGCGCCAAAGGCGAACAGGACTGCAAACAACCATGCATCTGGCGCAGGAATCCTCATAAAGGAGCCTTGCGAATAAATATTAAACGCAGCGAAGCCGGCAAGACCGACGAGCGCAATCGCTCCGCACGCGCAGATTCGGGAATGAATCTGGAGGTCAGCCCTCCCTCGATTCGCTCCGGACTCTGCACCACTGCGATTCATGCGCGGGTCGTTCTCACTCATGCCCCTTCATCAGCTTCTTCAGCACCGGACTGATCGCCAGCATCACAATGCCCGCGCCAATCGACGTAATGACGAAGACCAGGAAGAAGTCACCCTGCCCGCCGAGGATGGGATCAAACGCCTCGCCCTTCTCGATGGGCTCGATGGAGGCGTAGGTGTAGCCGCCGATGAGCTGCGCGACCGAGGGCGACAGGAACCACACGCCCATCATGAAGCTCACCCACTTCTTCGGCGCCAGCTTCGTCGTCAGCGACAGACCGATGGGCGACAGGCACAGCTCGCCCCATGTGTGCAGCAGATAGGCGCCCACGAGCCACAACGCGCCGACGCGCGCGAGGCGATGGATGCCGCTCTCCGTCTCATTCTCACCGGGCGGAATGAAGGCGCCGCCATCGCTGAACTTCGCCGCCATCACCAGGAAGATAAAGCCCAGACCCAGCATGATCAGGCCGTAGCTCATCTTGATGGCCGTGTGCGGCTCCTTGCGAATCTTCGCCAGGCGCACCCACAGCCATGCAAAGACGGGCGCGAAGATCAGAATGCAAATCGCATTGACGGACTGATACCACGCCGCCGGGAACTCCTTTGCAGTCAGCAAACGCAGATCCCGCGCGACCGAGCCGCGCTGATCCGTGATGGTGAGGGCGTCGCCCGTGCTCGAATCCGTCAGCACGACGCCATCGCCCTCTTCATTCTCGACAAGCGAAATCTCGCCGTCGGACTGGTTCGCAAACTCGATCGCCAGATCGGTGATCGACATATTCGGCGTCGCATTGACCACGAACGTATCGCCATCGCGCTGCGTCACCGCGATCTCGCCGGCGCCGTGATTGAATGGGTTTTCCTCCGTCGCATCTTCAAAGGCGACGCTCGGATCGCCGGCTTCAACGTCATAGGTCGCGTCCGCATTGGGCTCATCGCTTGCGCCCTCCGCATTGCTCTCCGCTTCGCTGTCGCCGTCTCCGCTCGCCTCCTGATTGCCATCGACGATCGCATCAAGCCTGCGAAGCGTCATGGACATGCCATGGAAGACGCCTTCGCCCAGATCGCCCGATTCAACGACGCCGCCCTCCACTGATTGCGCCCACGGATACGCACGATCCGTCCGCTGCTGAGCGAACACGTTGAGTGACGTGCCCGCCTGCTCGAATGCGTACCAGAAGAAGACGACGAAGAAGGCGATGATGAAGAGCGCCGCCGTCGGCCCGCGCTCGGAAGGAATCTGCATCTTCACGAAGGCGATGATGCCGATCAGCGCCGCGGCCAATCCGGCCGCCAGGTAATACCCGCCGAATCCGGCGTTCTTGGCAAGCACATAGCCGCCGACCAGCGCTGCCACCACGGCGATCGCGCCGCCAACCTTGCCCAGCACGATGCCCGTCGGCTCGCGATCCGTCGGAGGCAGCCCGATGCCCTTGAGCAGCTTGGGCCGACCGATGAAGTAGACGATCAGGCCAAGCACCATGCCAATGCCCGCGGCGCCGAAGCCCGCCCACCAGCCATACACGTTCGCCAGCCATGCACACACGATCGCGGCCGCCGCAGCGCCGAGATTGATGCCCATGTAGAAGATCGTGAATCCAGCGTCACGACGCGGATCGCCTTCCTTCTAAAGCTGCCCCACCATCACCGAGACGCACGGCTTGAAAAAGCCGGTGCCAATGATGATCAGCCCGAGACCGACGTAGAACGCGACGTCCTGCATCGTGCCCACAGTCGTGGGATCGCCCCGGAACAGATCGATCGTCGACAAGGCGCCGTGCCCCAGCGCGATGATGATGCCGCCGATGACCATCGATCGATGCGTGCCGATGAGTTTGTCAGCGAGCATGCCGCCGAAGACGGGCATGAGATAGACGAGCGAGGTGTACCAGCCGTAAATCTTGCCGGCGTCGGCGCGATCCAGCCCCAGCCCGCCGCCATCACCACCGATGCCGTTGCCGGCGATCTCGGCGATCATGTACAGCGTGAGCAGGCCGCGCATGCCGTAGTAGCTGAAGCGCTCCCACATCTCCGTCACGAAGAGCAGGAAGAGTCCGGGCGGATGACCGAAGAAGCTATCGCCGCCTTCGCGGATTGCCTCCTCCATCGCCTCGATCGAGGTCTCCTCGAAATCGAGCGGGCGTGCCAGCCCTTCCTTCAGCGTTTCTTCGTGGCTCTGCTCGTGGTCATTCATGCGTGAATCGGCCTCGGCGAAGCCCGCGCAAAGACGCCAGCCTCGCAGTCTGTGGAGCGTGAAGGCAGCCAGAATAGCCGAAGGGCCCCGCCGCCGCCCTCGAAATCGACACCTTCGGGCCGCACGAGTGAGGCGATCACCCCGAAGATGAAGCCTCGCTCATCCGAGACTGGTCCCCACTCTTTACGATGTTCGATCGGCGTCCGCGCCCCTGCGGCCTGCCGATCAACCAGCCTCATTCCCCAGAGGGAGAATCGGGAATGCCCGCGACTCACATCCTTCAGCGATGCCTGCTCGCCCTGCTCTGCCTCGGCCTCGGCGCCTGCGCCACCACCGAGCAGCCGCGCCCACGAGCGACGCACACCTCCGCCGCACCGGATCCCGGATTCCTGCGCGATTACGCCCAGACCTACCGCTTCCGCCTCGGCGCTCCGACGGATATCACACCGACGCCCGATGGCCAGCAGATCCTCTATCTGCGCTCGCCATCGCGCAGCTTCGTCAAGAGCCTCTACGAGTTCGATGTGCGCGCCGGCGTCGAGCGATGCGTCCTCACGGCAGAGCAGGTCCTTGGCGTCGAGGATGAGGAGCTCTCCAAGAAAGAACTCGCCCGGCGCGAACGCACGCGCGACACCAGCCGCGGCATCGCGTCCTTCCAGCTTTCAAACGACGGCCAACGCATCCTCGTTCCCCTCTCCGGTCGCATCTTCATCATCGAGCGCGCCACCGGCAAAGTGATCGAGCTCGATTCAGACGCGGGATACCCGATTGATCCGCAACTCTCGCCCGATGGCGCGCTGGTCGCCTGCGTCCGCAGCGGCGATCTGTATGTCATGGACATCGACTCGCGCGAAGAGGTGCGCCTCACCTTCCGCGCATCGGACGCCGTCACCAATGGCCTCGCCGAGTTCGTGGCGCAGGAGGAGATGAGCCGCCCGCACGGCTTCTGGTGGTCGCCCGACTCCAGCATGATCGCCTACCAGCGCAACGATGTCTCCGCCCTGGAGACTATGCACATCGCCGATGCCGTCACGCCCGAAGTCGCGCCGGACACATGGCCCTACCCGCGCCCGGGAATGTCGAATGTTGATGTGCAGCTTGGTGTCATCAGCGCCGCCGGCGGCGCAACGACATGGGTCGACTGGGATCGCAAACGCTACGAGTATCTCAACACCGTCAAGTGGGAAGAGAACGGCCCGCTGACTGTCGTTGTCCAGAATCGAAGGCAGACCGAGCAGGCCGTGCTGATCGTCGAGCTCGAAACCGGTTACACCGAAACGCTGCTCGTCGAACAGGACGATGCATGGGTCGACATCGTGCAGGAGATGCCCTACTGGCTGCCCGGCGGCGAGCAATTCCTGTGGATGACCGAACGCAACGGCGCCTGGCAGATCGAGCTTCGCCAACGCGATGGTTCGCTCCAGCGTGAAATCACGCCGCTTGATCTCGGTCTGCGAGAGTTCGTCCACTATCAGCCGCAGACCCGCGAGTTGATCGTCACCGCCAGCCCCGATCCCACGCAGGCGCACATCTATCGCGTGCCGCTGGATGCCGATCGCGGCGGGCCGCGCCGGCGCACCACGCAAAGCGGCCAGCATGAGGCGATCTGGGGCGACGCCGTCTACACCCACGTGCACAAGTCCACATTGCTCAGCGGCGAGCAGCGCTGGGAGGTGTACACACAAAATGGCGACACGGGATTCGTGATCCCGAGTTCGGTCGAATCGCCGCGCTTTGATGTCAATCTCGAGCTGCTGGAGGTCGGCCATCGACCTTCCATGCATGCCGCCATCGTCCGCCCGCGCAACTTTGACGCCAAGAAGACGTATCCCGTCATCGTGCACGTGTATGGCGGCCCGACATCCGTCATGGTCACGGCCAACGCGCGAAGCTACTACCTCGACCAGTGGTTCGCCGATCACGGCTTCATCGTCGTGCGCATCGATGGCCGCGGCACGCCCCATCGCGGGCGCGACTGGGTCCGCGTCGTCAAAGACAATCTCATCAACGTGCCGTTGCAGGATCAGGTCGCAGGCGTGCAGGCGCTGGCTCGCAAGTATCCGCAGCTGGATATGTCGCGCGTCGGCATCTGGGGCTGGTCCTTCGGCGGCTACTTCAGCGCCATGGCAGTCATGCGCGAGCCGAATGTCTTCCACGCAGGCGTCGCCGGCGCTCCGGTCAATCGCTGGGAAGACTACGACACGCATTACACCGAGCGCTATATGGAGCTGCCGCAGATCAATGAAGGCGGCTACGACCAGTCAGCCGTCTCGACGTACGCCGACCAGCTCGAGCGGCCGCTGCTGATCATGCACGGCACAGCCGATGACAACGTCTACTTCATGCATTCGCTGAAGATGTCGCAGGCGCTCTTCGAGGCGGGCAAGCATCACGAGTTCCTGCCGCTCATCGACTTCACGCACATGACGCAGGATCCGAACCTTACTTCGCAACTCTACAAGCGCATCCTCATGTTCTTTGAGACGGAGCTGAAGGCGCCGGCCGCCCCGGTGCGCGTCCGCAACTGAGCGCCCTCAGGACGTCGCGAACGCCATCTCCACGATCGACGGCAGCGCTTCACCGCTGCGCGCCTGGATCGCTATATCGACCATGCCTGAAATGGGCGTCGGATCAAGATTGATCTCGACGACGCGGGCGCCATTCATCCGTGCGACATACGCAAATCCAGCCGCCGGATGCACCACGGCGCTCGTGCCGATCGACAGAAACAAGTCGCACGCCTGCACGGCGTCATCAGCGCGCATCATCGCGTCTTCAGGCAGCGCCTCTCCAAACCACACGACACCCGGGCGCTTCAGCCCATCACATGCCGCACACTTTGGCGGAAACTCCGTGAACGCCTCGCCGAGCTCCTCGCTCGTTTCCCCGCACTTTGCGCATCGCCATTGCTGCAAAGAACCATGCAGCTCGATGACTCCCGTACTGCCGGCGCGCTGATGCAGCCGATCGACATTCTGCGTGATCAGCGTGAAGGAGTGCCCTCGTTCCTGCAGTGTCGCGGCCAGGCGCACGAGGGCCTGGTGGCCTTCATTGGGCTCGCACGATGCCAGCCGCACCCGGCGCGCGTCATACCAGCGGGTCACCAACTCCGGATCGCGCGCGAAGGCCTCGGGCGTCGCCAGCTCCATCGGATCGTACTTCGCCCACAGCCCTTCCTGCGCATCGCGGAACGTGGGCACGCCGCTCTCGGCGGACACGCCGGCGCCCGTCATCGCGACCACGGCGCGCGACTGCGCGAGCAACGCTGCGACGGATTGGAGGGCGTCAGCATCCATAGATACTCAAGCGCATGCGGCGCATCGGATCGGGAATCCGCAGATCCGAAGCTCGGTACACTCTTCAAGAGACGATTACGGAGAGTAGCACCCATGTACACATTCCGCCTGCCCGGACTTGCCGAATCGATCGTGACCCTCGCACTCTGCGCCGCCTGCGCCGGCCCTGCGATCGCGGAAATCACATTCCGTCAGATCGAGATGACTGATGGTTCTCGGTCGTACACATTCGATTACGCCGTCGCCGCTCCAGACGATCTCGACCCCGCCGAACGCTATGCGTTGCTCGTCCTGCTGCCGTCAGGCGACCAGGCGATTCAGGATGTGGGAAGGACGATCGAGAAGTTCGAGAAGGAAGCGAACAAGCGCCACTGGATCGTCGTCAGCCCCGCCGCCTGGGAAGGCGTTTCCCTCCACGAAGGGACGCATGCGCTCGTCCCGCCCCTCGTCGAACATGTGCGCTCGCGTTATCCGATCGATGATGATGCGCCCGTGTACCTCGCCGGCGGCGGCTCCGGCGGGCAAAGCGCGATTGAAATCGCCGCCTATTACCCGGATCTGGCCGACGGCGTCGTCGTCTTCCCCGGTATTCCGTATCACTCGCGCTCCGCAGCAAGGCTTGAAGATGCGACGCACATGACCTTCGACTTCTTCGCCGGCGGGCGCGACACCGCGTGGAACGAACGGCGGGAGCAGTTTGAGGAGCGCCTGCTCGAAAACGGCGTTCGAAGCAGCGTCCGCGTCTTCCCTGACGCCGGGCATGATCTCTCCTCCATGTCGACGGTCGTCATCATGGACAAGCTCGACAGCCGCCGAGGCGATTTCCCGCAGCCTTCTGATGAAGCCCTGCGCGCCAGTCAAGCGCTGACGGCGCTTCACACCGCCGCGGCCACTGCTGATGAGCAGACGTACTTCTCGCTCTTTGCGCCCGAAGCAATCTTCCTGGGCACAGACGCCGGCGAACGTTGGACGATCGAGCAGTTCCGCGATTTTGCGGCGCCCCATTTCCGTGGCGACAGCGCCTGGACATACACACCGCTGAAGCGAGCGATCTTCATCGATGAAACCGGAGACGCCGCATGGTTCGACGAGACGCTCTCCAACGAGAGACTCGGTCTATGCCGCGGCACGGGCGCTTTGCGCAAGATCGATGGCGACTGGCGGATTACGCAATACAACCTCACGCTTCCGATTCCAAATGAACTTGCTGACGATGTTGTCAAGCAGATTCGTGCCGGCGAAGAGACGCCGATGCTTCCCACACCATGATGCACACATTGGAATCAGCACGACGCACATTTCGATCCGACAACAACGCCGGTGTCTGCCCGGAGGCGCTGGAGGCCATCAACCTCGCCGCGCAGGCCGGTCACGAAACCGCCTACGGCGACGATGCGCAAACGGCTCGCGCGACCGCCGCCTTCAGGGCGCTCTTCGGCAATGACATCGCCGTCTTTTTCGTCGCGACGGGCACGATCGCCAATACGCTTTCCGTCGCCGCACTGACCCGCCCGTGGCAGCGCGTCCTGTGCCATCACTGGAGTCACTGGAACGACGATGAGTCAACGGCGCCCGAGCGCCTGACATCATGCCGCACGACGGCGATCGAGACGGACGCGGGCAAGCTGACGCCGCAGGATGTGCAGCGCGCCGCCGTCACCGGCCGAGGCGATGTGCATCAGCCGCAGCCCGGTGTGCTGACGCTTTCCAACGCCACCGAGTTCGGCGAGGTCTACACACCGGACGAGCTGAAGGCTCTCAGCGACACGGCGCACACCCTTGGTTATCGGGTTCATATTGATGGCGCCCGATTCGCCAATGCCGTCGCCTCGCTCGGCTGCGATCCGCGCGCACTGGGCTCCGACGTCGGCATCGATGCGCTTTCCTTCGGCGGCACAAAGAATGGTCTGGCGATGGGAGAAGCAATCGTCTTCTTCCGTCAGGGCGACGGCAAGGCATTTGACCGGGCGGCCGCTGATCTGCCCTTCCTGCGTAAATCCTTCGGGGCGCTGTTGAGCAAGCATCGCTTCGTCAGCGCGCCCTTCGCGCACACAATCGAAAGCGGCGCCTGGCTGCGGCATGCAGCGCACGCCAATGCCATGGCCCAGCGACTCGCATCCAGGCTCACCGAAACAGGTGTGACGATCCGCTTTCCCGTGCAGGCAAACGCGGTCTTCGCGCAGTTCCCTCCGGCGCTCAGCACAGAACTTCAGAGGCTCGGGCACGAGTACTACCCATTCGGCCATCCGGACTGGAATATCGCGCGCCTGATGTGCAGCTTCGATACCGAGCCCGAAGATATCGACGCGCTCGTTTCGGACGTCGCACAGAATCGCGCGCTGCTCTCCTGATCGGACCCCCCGTTTCTTGCGTTTGCAGCGAGCAGAGCGCGTATTTTCG
>JAULKL010232584.1:0-11793 GCA_032355745.1 Rubia rechingeri
TGTATGAACACTCGTTCCAATGCAACACCTTCACCATTTCTTGAAATTTTGCCTTCAAATTTCTTACCCTTTATTAGTTACCCTATAAAATATAATTTAATATTTTTAGTATTATAAATAATATAAATTTAATTTATAACATACTATATATTAAATAACAAAAACTAATATATAATTTTATCATTCTTTAATAAATTAAAACTAGATAATAAGTGTGTTGGCTTGATTACCAATTCAACAGTGGTGGTGCGAAGTGAACCGTGCGGCGGCTGTGTGAAGTGAACCGTGCGGCGGCTGTGCGAAGCGAACAAATCGTGCGGTGACAGTGCAAAGTGAACAAAATGTAATGTGCGGATGCAAAAATCGATGACAAGAATTAGTTTTTTTTATCTTTCCTATAATCCTGCTTCAATTGTACTTGTGAGCATCTAAACATATGGGATTCTTTTTAGATTTAAGGATTCATGTTAGACATCGAAAAAGTATAAGTTTTTTAAAAAAATAAAAATAAATTATTTTTCATTTTAAGTACCTATTGTAACTGAAAACAATTCAAAGCGAGGAGGTTCTTTCATATGATCAGGAAACTTCTTCACCTCTAGGTGTCCAAGTTGCCTACTTGGACAAAGTCGCGAGATCAGCAAATACATTTAAGTGCAGGAGCATAAACAATGAGGACTCATTTCTGATACCAGCTACTAGCTTATACAGACTCTCTCAATGTGTGCCATCTATTAGGAATACCAGCAAGGATCCTAACGGTAGCCTTGACTACATATTTTGAATTTGATTTAAGAGACTTACCTCTTTGCTTTTTTATTAATCGGAGAGCTTGACCTTTGGACTCCCCTGTGGCATGTCTTAGTCACCTTCAGCTTGAAGATATGTCTTCCAAGGTACATTAAGAAATTATAGAATTCTTTAAGAACATCTAATTGATAACACTTATGTTAAATAGCTAAATTAATATAAAATTTTAGCCATCTTTAAGAAATTATAACTGAAATGATAAGTGTTATGGCTTGATTACGAATCTGACGGCACCATACAAAGTAAGAAAACCATGATGCAGTTGTCTGAAGCCAATAAATTGTGTGGTGGCGGGGAAAGCGAACCAAACGTGCGATGCGGTTGCGAGCATCGATGACAAGAATTAGTTTCTCTATCTTTATTCTAATCCTTATTTATATAATTGTACTTATAAGCATCTAAACATAGGGAATTCTCTTTAGGTCATTTGATTCATGTTAAACATCGAAAAGATTTTTTAAAATAATTTTAAAAAAGGTTTTTCAGTTTGAGTTTTTATTTCAATTGAACAACAATTCAAAACTAGGCTTGTATAAGCCACCACTAACTGTCATAAATATCACGGGTACATACAGACGCAGAAAACCACATTTTCTAATCAACAAAGTAAGGGATTAAAATGACTCCACTCTCTAATCTAAAGGATTAAAGTATTTATAAACCCATATGCATCATTGGCATATGAGGTATAATGATGTAAATTCTAATTTTCAATTCAGTTCTATGCATTGAAAAACTGAATATTTTATTAAATCACATCAAGAATTAAATCAAATTCAATATATGCTTTGGAAAAAATGTACAATTGCCAAATATGAAGATGAAATTGGATGAATTAAATAAAATTACGTTAATCGAACAACAAATGACTAACTAGTAAATATATAGTAGTTCCGAATAGTTCCAATGTATGGCATTTGCTTCTTCTAATACCAAATATAAAATGGAAGGACAAACTTGTTCATATTAATTTTTTACTAAAACTTTATTTAATACCATGTGAAATTTTGGTTTTACCATTTTAGCTTAACTAACATATCCTATCCAACCAAGTATGTAAAGAAAAATAACACATGAGCACACACAAATTGGTTACACAGTTCAGTGAAATCCACCTACATCTGCAGGGCCTGGCCCAGTTCAGAATAAATCCACTAATCAGAAAGATACAGTAAAAAGTACACCATACAACTATACTTATCTTTTCTAATTCTACACATGAATTTTGCAAGCTCCCCTTGCTACCGATCTGCCTTGATCAGACTCCCTCTGACCTCGAAACTCGTCGATGCTGGATCTCCTCCTCCCGAGGAATTAAGGCATACATTCTGAACTTTAGCACACAGGTCGTGTATG
Source organism: Rubia rechingeri (assembly GCA_032355745.1). NCBI lineage: Eukaryota > Viridiplantae > Streptophyta > Magnoliopsida > Gentianales > Rubiaceae > Rubia > Rubia rechingeri. The sequence goes on from JAULKL010232584.1 coordinate 2,167, forward strand.
TTGGAACATGGTAATTCTGGCTCTTGCAAAGCTTCTCGATAGATGCAAAATCTGAATGCAGATTTTCTCAATTTAATTCACACCTTTGCAGCCGTATAATGTCCTCCATTTATAGTCCATTGCAGATCAGAATAGCTCCATAATTATCTCCATAATATTCCTATTCCTTATCTGCTTTTGAAGCATATCTAAATCCCATAAATAAAGGGATTTACCTTATCTCAACTATCCCATAATATTCCATTAATCCAATTCCATAAATAAAGGGATTTTCCATAATTCCATTATGCTTCTACACAGCTAGAGTAAATATTGCGTAATTCACCAATTTCCATAAACGAATTCCATTGCAATATTCTTCTCGCGCATATGTTTTCGGCAGTATGTTCTAACATGGTATGTTTGCAGCGATATGTTCCAACATGGAATGTTTTCCTTTTTATCACTAGTTCACAATTGCCAACACATTTAATCCATGAGATGTTTTTGACTTTACAATATATATATATACACATATGTATATATTTGTATGAAAAAGAAAATTAAATGATTCATTGAGTGAAAAAAGTATATAAATTTTAGTCAAATAAACCACAAATATGATTTTCAAAATAACGTGATTTTACCGACTTTATGTGATTTTTCATTGTAATATGAAGAAATTCTCCTGTTAAATCGGCTAACTGTAATTGTCAGACCAATCATTAAAAACATCATTTCAATGATTTTAAGGGTCAAATTATAAATATATATACATTGCGATACATTTTTTAAAAAATCAATATTATAGGAACCTCAATGTAGCAAATAAAAACAAATATCAAATCACCTCATTAATTACATAAATTATAAAATATTCCCACCTAACTAACGTTTAGTCTATATAAAACAAAATTTTGTGTATAATCTAATAGTGTATGGATAATTATCGAACCAATACGTTAACTAATATTTAATTACTACTCTTTGACCCATTAAATTTTATTTTTAACTTCTTTTATTAAGATGGTCTATTGTGAAACAGTCTAAACTTTAGATAGGGGTTTTTATACAAAAACTAACACAAAATTTAATATCTTTCTCCATTCTTCTTCATATCTACGCTCCGACCTACAAGCTACAAAAACTATCAACGAAAAAATCAGATAAAATATCAAGAAAAATTTGCAAACATCAAACAAAATAATAAACATCAACTAAAACTAACAAAACAAATATCATCAAATGAATATCATAAAACATCAACAACTTACAAAACATTAACATAATCGTCAAATCAAAAGAGTACGCGTCAAATTATACTAATGAAACATATAACTTCATTTGAAAATCACGAAACATCAATATCAAATTTTAAAATTTCAAATTAAATATCAACTTCAAAGCATAAATCTCAACAAACTACACTTGATGTCAATTGACACTAACATAATAGAATTAATTAAAAATAATTAAAAATCAACTACATTAGCATAAGCATCAACAAAATTGAACCACCTCACCGACTGAAAATTTATTAAACATCATGAAGTAGATACCTTGAACTACCACTCACCATTTCTTCTACCACCTTGAACCACAAAACCACCATGAAACTGGAGATTCAATGAAGAAACACACCATTTGGAGCAGAAACTGTGGTTCAACATCGAGCATCTTCATGTCGATCTTAGGTTGCTCTTCACCTTGTTCAATGGAAATGTGAGGCAATGAATTTCAAGCTAAGGAGATGAAACATGTAGGATATTTAAGAGTTACTGTAATGGTAATATTCTGGTGAGATCGGGTGGCGGTTGGTGGGGGGAATGTGGAAGCTCTGTTGTGTTGTGCGAGCTACTCAGAGAGAAGGGAAAATGTGAAAAGTTATTTGGAAAATCTAGATCGCCAAGCCACAGCTGCACCTCTGGAAAATTTGAAGTCCACCCCTGCTATGTCGGAGGTCCCACACACCACCCTAACGCAGGCGGCAAGGACACCAACACCGACGTCAAACTCAAGGTGGAGTTGCAGCTGGATCTGGAGTTGAAGGTGGAGTTGTGGCAGTTGGAATTAGGGTATTAGGGTTTCAGAAAATTTGGTATATATATAATGAAAGCACACAGTTCAATATAGTTCAATTCAATATAGCAATTCAATATGGTTTTCATTATTTTCATTCTACTCTTAACTTAATTTTTACTCAATTTATATACATAGTTTTCATTATACTCATCTAGTAGAAATTGAAAATAAAACAAATAGATAGCAAGTGTATGACGAGATTCGAACTATAAAATACACACTGTGAGTTTGAGCGGTAAGCAACAAACAATCATAACATATTTTCATAAAATTATATCATACCGGAATAACCCTTAATCATACTCTTATAATTTATATTTAATTAATAAAAAAATAATGAATTGTTTGATATAAAATTGTTGAATTTTATTTGGAATCCATCCATAATTTTAATTATTAAGTGGTTAATCTTGTGATATAAATTATTTTGAAGAATAAAAGGTTTAAATAAAATGGTCTAATCTATGAATTTACAATGATTTTCTATGATTCGCCCCGTTTATATAATCAATACTAAATATAAGCTGATGAGAAATATATCTTTTACATTATAAGCAATCAAACAATTATGAAAATATCCATCTCTTGATACAAGTTATTTTGACAACTTAACACAGAGATATTATTGTATAATTCTAATTTAAATTCTTTTTGAAAAATCTTAGTGTTTTTAATTTAACTATAATTTGGTTCAACTCAATTTCATTTAATTTATTTTTATTTATTTTTCTTCAATTAAGTCATCATAATTTTTTATTTTCTGAAATTTATTTTATAACATTAAAAATTATATTGATATTAACATACAAAATTATATTATATTTATATTTATATCATTCATTTTAATCAATACATATATATATATATTAAAATACAATTGAATTCAATTTAAAATGGCCTCAAAGAACTAAACATTCACATTCGTGAACACATCCTTTCATATAAATAGTTTTTATTATCAAAATATATTATTTTAAAAATAATATTTTTTAGATATTAGTTGATAATGTAATTATAACATTTCTAAATAGGAAAAATTATAATTTTTAATATTTAATGTTGGGTGGGCGGTCGCTCACTGGCTCTTACTTTAATAGATTGTGTCATCAATATGCTATACGCTATTGACTGATCCATTTATTAAATTTGATTAATTCATTAATATAATTTATTTGACTTTTTTTATTCTAATTCATTATGGATAGTTGAATTTTAACATTTATTATTAAATGGAATTATATTAATATTAATCCTACCAGATTTTTTAGTTAAAACAAATAAAAGATACCCGGAAACATTAATTTTAAGATAATTACAATTAATAATAAAAAAGGTACCTATTATTAATACATTTATAACATAAAAAAGTCAAACACCTAATGTTAGTTTGAATTTAAATAATTTTATTTTTATTTTGTTAACATTAGCTAAAATGTTGTTATTGATTATATATATGATAATATTCCCTTAAAAAATCTAACGTTGGCAAAATATATTTTTTTGTTCGTAACTACACGAAATTATTTAATTGAGAAAAAATTAAGTTATCAGTAGAATGAATTGTTTATAGAATTTACATTAAATAATATTTAAGACTCTATTGATATGTATTGAATATAATTTTATAAATAATTATCAGTCAGAATATATATAATTAAGTGTTTAATGTATTTATATATCATTCAGCAAGTAGATAAGTGCATAATTAATAACCCAACGGTGCATGAAATTTTTTTCCTTTTTTATTTCAAAAGAACAGTTCGTGTGCATAAATGCACTAAATAATTAATAAACAATAGTGCATAATAATTATAAAATCAAGCACACAAGATTCTCATTTCATTTGGTCATTTGTCAGTTCGTGTTTGTGGAGTCAATATGACACTATATTAGGCATCTTTATTAATAGTAACAATAGATGGAAATTAATAATTCAATAAATCATTGGAAATAAAAATAACATCATGTAGCATTCTAAAATGAGTCAAAATAATTTTATCCCATGGACTCGATTTCAAACTTTGTAACCGATTTTGATTGGTAACGAGTTATTTTTTTCCTTATATTGACATGTACTACAGTTGAGGAATAATAACTCAAAACTGATGATCTTCTGAATCTGATGCAGAAGTCAAAATCAGAAGGTCCGGATAAAATTATTGAAATACATTTATCTCACTTTTTATGCAAGTTGATGTGGCAAGAAATTAGTGTAAAAGTTGAGATATTTTGGGAAAGTAGTGAACTCATTCTGAAATTGTTGAAGTTAAAGAGGACATTGTATAAATTTTACAACATATTCTTTGTCCTTTTAAGTAATTTTTAAATTGTGTCATTTTTGTATGGACATACAAAAAAAGAAATTGTAATATTTTATGTGGAATGGAGACAGTAGTAGCTAGTATATGAAAATATTTTGAGCTGAATTTTCATGTTTATGCCAAACATTAAACGCCATATTACCACACTTGCGCACTCTATCTTTCATAACAACCCTTCTTAAATACAGTATTTATGATTTTCTTGAAAAATAATTTACAAACCATCCTTACAAGCTATAAATGAAGCCTTTTCTCCCGGCAATCACCTCCCATCCCATATATCATTCTCCTCATTTCCTTCCCCTCCCTAAATCATTTTTGCGACACAGTTATGGGTCGTTCCTTTGAGCGTGATGAATTTTGCAACACTAAACTTGCCCTCACACTAGGTCCCATCGCGAATCTGATCCCAAAGTCAACTGAGAAGGATCCCTCCTTGGATCTGAATCTGGCTCTCGGGGGCTCTTCCGGAGAGCACTCGAGCAACAATAGTGGGAGCAACGGTGATGAGTGCGAACTGAACAATGGGAACAAAAGTGGCTCGAGGAAGAAGCTCCGACTCTCCAAGGAGCAATCCTCGGTTCTTGAGGAGAGTTTCAACCAGCATAGCTCCCTCAACACCGTAGGTTTCCATTTTATCTACTAAAATGTTACAAATTAAGGGTGCTTTTTTATTAGTATACATGAATTTTTGAAATTTAATAGAAAAAATTGGTTTCGTTTGATTTGATTTATGTTCTTTCCTCAACATGGGTTTTACAATTATTCATTTCCATTACCTTTTAATTATTCATTTTTCAATAAACCCTTACCCATTTCCCGAATTCAATTTTAAAAAGTGTGTAAAGAAATTTGATTCTTATTTATAAGTTATTGATAAGTAAAATTATCTGCATCAATCAAAGTTTTATAAGATTGTATCGATCATTTGAGCATGGATCTATAAAATAAGCCATTTTAATTTATTTTATCTTCGGTTCCTAAAATTTTCATATTTCATTTTTTTAAATAAACGCTTACCGATTTCCCTAATTCAATTTTAAAAAGTGTTTCGGCATTAATCAAAATTTTATATGATTGTATCAATTATTTGACCATGGATCTATGAAATAATTCAATTAATTTAATTTAATTTAATTTTTATTTCCATAAATTTTAATTTTTCATTTTTTATTCAATTAATTTTGTAGGAACAAAAGAACAATTTGGCTTCTCAGTTGAACCTGTTGCCTCGACAGGTTGAGGTTTGGTTCCAAAACCGCCGTGCAAGGTGATGTGATCTAAAATTAATAATACCATGAATGACTGTATTAATATACCTTATTCATTATTCCATTTACTTCTGTTCTAATATTACATTTAACGTTTCAATCCTGTTTTTGTATAGTGCATTAGTTAAAAACCATTTTTATTTTTTTCTTTTAAAAAAACCTAGGTTTTTTCGATTCATTTATTTTTACAAGTTTGCTCCATTTAAAAAAATTAATTAATTTCTGACAAGTTGATGGTTATGATGCAGGACCAAGCTGAAGATGACTGAGACCGACTGCGAGCGTTGGAAGAAGGGTTACGAAGAGATGGCCGAAGAAAACAAGAAGCTGAAGAAAGAACTCGATCATTTTCACGCAATGAAAAGGGTTAAACTCGATTGTTCTTGCGGTTACATCTGCCCTAACTGCCGCAGCGGATGCCCGGAGACTGGAAGCGATGATGATCGTGTTGTCGTCCTCAAGCCTAAGGCCAAACAGGGAGGCGTCAAGATACTCGGCTGATCGCGATCCAGTTTATTATCAGTTGGAATAATGATCTGGAGTTTACAAATAAGTTGTTAAACATTCTCCGAACTTAATTTTCGCTTATGTTGTTCATGGCCTTTGTTGCCATTGGTTTATCAGTTTCGTGTTTTTGGGGTGGATGTGTGTTCTGCTTTTCATCACATTCTGGTTTTTGTTCTTCCTTTTGGTGATGATGATGGAGTTGACTTATGAATTTGGTTGTTATTGTTATGCAAAGATTACATGAATTTGGTAAGTAATTAAACAGTTTCAATCTCAAAAGCAGTACTTATTTAAATCTGGAGTTACAGATAAGTTGTTAACATTCTGTGAACTTGATTTTCTGAAAGAATGTATTTTCCCATAATGAATGTTTGTATTACTCACAGAAATAAATAAACTACAATACGTAAAGTTAGTGCTAGTGGAACTCTAGACTAGTCAACATGTTTATCTAAAATCAATCAAATCTAATCAAAAACGTGATTTACTCTAACACCCCTCCTCAAGCGAAGCGTCGGATGCTCAGCGACGCAAAGTTTGGATCTGAAGAACTCAAACAAAGGACGAGAAAGGCTTTTGGGGAAGATGTCAGTAATCTGAAGAGCAATGGAGACATGAGTGATACCCAGCTTGCCAGAAGTGACAAACTCGCGCACAAAATGGTAATCGATGTCAACGTGCTTTGCCCTCTTGTGAGCAACATGATTCCGAGCCAAGAAAATATCACTACCGTTGTCACATAAGAGCAGCAGAGAGCATGAGAGTGGAACACGAGAAGTAGGTGAGTCAGCCAGACAACTTCAGAAGCAGTGTTGGCCAGAGCCCGATAATCAGACTAAGTGCTGGAACGAGAGACTGTAGGCTATTTTTTAGCACTCCAAGAAACTAAGTTTCCACCAAGAAACACTGAATAGCCATACGTAGATCGACGGGTCTCCAAACATCAGGCCCAATCAGCATCAGAGTAGCTCAAAACCTCCAGAGTACTGGACGAGTGGAAAGTGAGACCAAAATGAAGTGTTCCCCGAACATAACAAAGAATTTGAGTAACAACTGCAAAATTATCATCTCGTGGATCCTGCAGAAACTGGCTAACGGTGTCAACCGAAAAAGCCAGATCAGGACGAGTGATGGTCAAGTAATGGAGAGCTCCCACCAAAGAACGATATAAATTCGGATCCTGAAACGGTGGACTGGAGGAGCTGTGTAACTGTGAGCCAGTAATAAATGGAGTAGTCACCGAAGCAACATCGAACATCCCAGCACGAGTGAGAATATCTCTGGCATACTTCGTCTGACCAAGAAAAATACCAGACGATGTAGATGATACCTCAAAGCCAAGGAAGTAATGAAGAGCCCCTAGGTCATTGATAGCAATTTCCTTATGCGTCTGATCAATGAACTATCGAATAAGGGTCGAGTCATTGCCGGTAAGGATGATTTCATCAACATAAACCAGAAGATACAACAAGGATGATCCACGAGAAAGAATAAACTGAGAAGTATCGGCAACACTGCACTGAGACCATAAACCGAGAATACATGCTGAATCTCCGAAACCAAGCCCGAGGTACCTGCTTGAGACCATAAATGGCCTTTCGCAAGCGACAAACATAATTTGGATTGAGTGAATCCTTATAGCCAACAGGTTGCGCCATGTAGATTGGAGTATCAAGAAAGCCATTAAGAAATACATTTTAGACGTCTAACTGATGAAGTGGCCAAGAGTGCATCGTGGAAATGACAAGGACTGTCCGGACCGTAGAGACTTTAACCACAGGACTGAAAGTGTGATCAAAGTCAAAGCCTGGAATATGACTAGACGGGCTTTACGGCGATCCACGGAACCATCTGAACGAAACTTCGACTGATAGACCCAATTGGAACCAACAACAGTAACACCTGAAGGTCAGGGTACGAGATCCCAAGTATGCTGTCCTCTAAGCACCACAATCTCATCATCCATAGCAGCAACCCAAGAAGTATCCTTGAGAGCTGTACGATAGTCAGTGGGTTCCGCCTGAGAAAGCAGTGTCGAAGAAGGCCATGAGCAACAATATTCGAGTAATCCCGACTCTGAATGGCTCCCTTCATGAACCTGGTGGACCTTCAGTGAGTACGGGACTGAGGAGGAGACATCGGAGGAGAAGGAGCGACAGAGGATGCTGGTGAAGACTCAACCAAAGTAGCCGAAGAGGGCAAGACCGAGGTATGGGAACTGGCCAATGGTGACCGAAGTAGAGCGGGAACCGACTGCTCAGAGTCCATAGTGAATATAGAACAAGGGGAAGAGATGGACGGAGCAAATGTCGATAATACGGGATCAGAACCACCATCGGCATCCAAAAAAGTAGAAACATCCAGGGTCACCAGAGGAGCCACAGGAGTCAAAGTTGTAGCAGAGGAAAAAGGAAAGCAACCCTCATCAAATCGAGCATGACAGGTGACATAAATATTTCCAGTGGAAGGGTCAAGGCATCGAATGGAAAATGTATCCAATAAAGACACATGGAATGCTCCTAGTAAATAGCTTATGATCGGCCATAGGACAAACATAGGGAAATACTCGACATCCAAAAGGATGAAAGTTGGAGTAGATTGGATCCCGCTGATAGAGAAGGCTGTAGGGAGATGCACCCTGTAAGACAGGAGTGGGTATCCGGTTGATGGTATAAACCGCTGTGGAAAAAGCATTATCCCACTTAGAGAGTGGCAGACGCGAGTTAACAAGTAAAGTGAGGCCCATTTCCGCAACATCTCTGTGCTTACGCTCTGCTTGGCCATTTTTTCCCGGTGTATACGGATACGATATCTGATGGTCAATGCCTTTAGAGGCAAAATGAGACTGTAGACGTGTGCTCAATAATTCCATGCCATCATCACTTTGAAAAACCTTGATTTTGGATGTGAATTCATTCTTGACAAGGTCCTCAAACTAGAAGTAAGCATCCAAGAAATTGGATTTACGACGTAGAAGAAAAAACCAAGTAAAGCGTGAGAAATCATCCACAAACAAGGCATAATAGGTAAAACCATTATCAGATAAAACTGGGGAGGGACCTCATAAATCACAATGTACCAAGTCAAGTACCCATAAAAGTGAACTAAACAACGTATTGAAAGCTCAGCTCTAAGTGCTAAAGAGTGAAGGTCCCACTCAGCTGGACTATCCTTGTGTATTGATGAACCAGGTTGTGGAAACCTATCAGTTATTTTAATTTTTTTTCAAAGATGTCTACTCCACGGTTATGGGTGTGGGATTGTGCAATGCAATTCTTAATATCCAAAACTGCTCTTGCACATATGGCTACCATATTGGGCACACTGGGGAAAACTAAAGGGAAAGAAAATTGGGTGTATATTGAGAAAATTAAGGATGATGGATATCCATTTCCTTTAATTTGGGATTTGGGGAAGCAAAAATCATTTCCTTCAATGATGAAGCTTCATTCATGTATGATGGATCA
>JAULKL010233668.1:0-11761 GCA_032355745.1 Rubia rechingeri
TGTGGAAACTGAATGGAATTATCCAACTGAAGATGCCGAAACCAGTTCAAAAGAGAAGGAAGGAGAATCAAGCACTCGGAAGTAGAAACTCAAGGACAAGTTAACCTGGAGTCCAGATGAACTTAAAGCTTCGATGGAAAACTCAAAAGCTTTGAATGTTATCTTCACAGTAGTAGATGAAGGTCATTTCAAACTCATTTCAATCTTCTATCAAGAAAAGAAGTCTTGGGACATTCTGCAAATAGTCCATGAAGTAACGAGCCAAGTACGAGAATCTAAGTTTCAAATTTTGGCCACAAAAATTGAGGAACTAAAGATGGAGGAGGATGAGACTATTGCAATTTTCAATGGAAATCAAAGAGATATAGCAAACATGACATACCAACTTGGAAAAACATATAAGGAGGCAAAAGTAGTGAAGAAAACCTTAAGATTGCTGCCTCAAAGATTCTCAATGAAAGTTGCCGCCAATGAAGAAGCAAGAGATGTATCCACCATGACACTGGATGAACTGATGGAATCATTGCAGACGCATGAGATGACTCTTGAGCCACCCACAGAGAAAGCACAGAAGGAGTTGGCTTTCAAAGTTTCCTCTTCAAAGACTGACCACAATGATGAGAGTGATGATGGCATTGAAGAACTTGCGCTGATAAAAAAAATCTCAATAATGCTAAAAAGGGCACTATATATAAGATCTCAAGAGAAAATTGTTGGAAGTGGAAATTGACCTTGTGCACAAGAGTTTGGAAACAATATAGGACTGCATCTTGAACGGTTGAATCAGGAGTTCCAAAGAAATTAGGGAGGTGAAGCAAAGCAGTATGTAAGAATTCAATGCAGATAATGTGAAAGATATGGACACATCCAGGCAGAATGTGCTAATACTTGGAAAAATCAAGGTCGGTCATATGTTACCTCTTAGAGTGATGATGAATAAAAAGGAGGAATAATAGGAACTCACCAGTAATTATGTGGCATTCAGAGCTAAGATGAGTGAAACTAGGTCATGTTCCAACACGATGATGACCAATGTTACAGCGTGTTCCAACATAGAGAAGCAAAGTGGTGACACATCAAGTGATAATGATGGCCAGGAAGTAAGCAATGAAGACATCTATACTTCTTATGAAGGGGTGGGGTGGAGTGGAGCCAGAGATTGATGGCCTTCAGTGAAGGGGTTGCCAAGTCGAGAAACAGAGATTGGAATCGGAGAAGAAGAAGAAGATGGGAGATGTGGAACGGGTCTGAGAGCAAGGGATCATCATCTTATGCCGTTTTACCTTGTGATTTCTTCATTAGTTTTTCTAGTTTTTATCTTACCTTTTCAGTTTTGTCCTTTCTTGAGCACCAATGTCGAGTCGGCGCTTTATGGGGAATTAACACATATGCGAGGTGATTGTATTTTCATACTCCTACATACGCGGCATCCACTTACGGAGTATTTATTTACTTTTCGTTTTATGCTTTTCAGTACTCACTTTCTTTTTCTTGTTCATATTGCTCTAAATTAGCAGTTAACTAATTTCTTATTATTTTTTTCCTCATCGAATTGGGATATTGAGAAACTGCAGAAGCTTTGTGCTTTGTTGATTTAAGAATGCAAAATGAAGTATATTCAGTGGATAAGTTTGATTGGTGAACCAAAAAGAATTGCGCAACATGTAGAGCAGTGTTTTCAGGATGTATTTATTTTCTTGATTTTGTTGGAATTAAGATTCTTTGACATACTATGCCAAATTATATTGTTTGCTCTTTCGGTAGTTTGACTTAGGTTCTTAGGACTTGGACTTCTTCGCTACTGCAATCGTTGCAATTGTCATCTTATCTTGGATTATGTTGATGGTTTTGTTTCTTTTGCTTTTCTCATATGGTTGGCGCAAGTAATGTCATTCTTCTTGAAAATTTTCTAACCCCGCTTTACTCATCCCGTGTTTTAGTTATCAGTTAATGAAGATGATAGTAAATTTCCCGTTTGGAAAAGGAATGTGTAGATTTATGTACCATGTACTAGATTGTGAATCTTTCCTGTATTCAGTTAGTTTTATAGTGGATGTGGCGAAATACAGGTGCGTATGTGGCGAAAACCGTAGTATCAAATGTAATTAAATATTGGGATTTTAGTTTAAAATATTGGTGTGCCATTTATGTTGAGAATGACTTTCTTTATTTATGTTTTTTAAAATTATTATTAAATAAAAATATTGATTCTCAATATAGTCAATATTGTCTAAATGTTATGACCAAATTCTAAGCTTAAAATATGGTCACTGGCTGTGACAGCCGGTGAACATTTTAAAAAGAAAAATTGGTAACTTTTTTCGTCACCAAATACTTTAAAGAGATTAGACGGAAAATAACTTTGGTGACCATTCAGTGACTACAACTATTGGTTATCAAATTTTAGTGACTAAACATTATTCGGCATTAATTTTTTAGTGACTAGAAGTTTCTGGTCATCATTTTTGTAGTGACTACAAATTATTGGTCATCGAATGTTTTAGTAACTAAAAGTTACTGGTCATTAAATATTTTAGTGACTAAATCTTTTTTATCAATGAAACTTCTTTTGACGAATTTATTTTTGTCATCAACGCAATAATTAGTTACTATTTCTGGTTTATTGGTGACTATTTTATTGATGAATACTTTTCGTTATTAAACCAGTTACCGTGACCAACTGAAAAAAGTCATCACGGGGACTTTTTTTTTACGGAGATAATGTGACCAATTGATGACAACCCGATTTTGGTCACCAAAAGTCATTAGTGACAAATTTCTGACATTTAGTGACCAGAATCAGTCTGTCACTAAAGAACTTTTTTCTTGTAGTGGTTATAGGAAAGTAGGTAAGCTTAATCTCCCCAATTGTTTTTTACCTTGTCGATAATTGACCAATTATAATTAATCAATTATTTCTCTAACCAAGATGCCCCCGGAAAGTATTCACTAAACTAGATACATGCCTCGATAGAATTAAGAATGAAAATAACCTGATATAACATTTACCAAAGTAAGAGAAAATAGTAATGCACACTTAATTGTTCCCCATCTTATTATTACAGTCTTTGCTAGTTAGTTGTTTTTCACAAAAATTCGCTACTTACTAACTCTTTCCAACAATTACGTATTGGTGGAATTAGATAACATTATCCAAATAATATTCAAGTTGATCAGGTTTAAACATATCAAGAATAAACTAAACCAGGAACAATCAAGAACACATAAGAATCAATTATAAAACAATCAGGACTCACGAATTATAAACTAATGTTTGTTATTCCATGCCAATATATAAATTAACTATTCATAATAATTAAAACAAACAAATAAATAATATGATTAATAAACATAATTAACTAATAAAATAATAACGAAATAAGAAAACCGTGACTTCGATTGCCGAGCTGAGGCCTTAATCCAAAGAATGGTTGCCCACAATGTCAAGCCAATTTGCACACGAAATCCAATGAGTAATTATGCAGAATTATGACTAAACTTTAAAAAAACAATTCCTATGGTTGTAACCTAAAAGAAGAGAAAGCTTCCTCTGTATGTGTATCCCATCTGTGTATATATACACGGTCATTACAAAACCTAAACCCAACTAAAGTCGGACTTTAATTATGAGAGAATAAAATATAATCTATTCTAACTCTAACTAACTAATTCCCAAATTCAGAAATTTCGATTGGAAAGAGATAATACAATCTTTATCAATATGGGAAGTGAATATCTTTATTTTCTTCGAATTCACATTTCTTCAATAATTCACTTTTCACCCAATAACTTCAGCAATACTGTTTTTGCCTCCATTCCTTCATCTCTGGAATAATGTCTTATAAAATAAAAACATTTCGTTTGGAGCACATCGCCCCTTAAAAACCCTAACCTGGAAAATCTAGTGGAAAAAAACCATTGGTTAAGGAAAAAGAGTGCAATGTATAGCTCGCTTTCAACTTTTTACAATCCATGAATTCCTGCACCAAAAACATAAAGTCCAAATTTTATCTCAATAAAATCAAAATAAACCCACAAAATTTTAACACAATATATAGCACTTCAAGGGTTAAGGTTCGGCCTCTACAAGTGAGAACAGAGAGGGATTTGGTAATTCCCGAAAGACTTATTGCAGCTTTAAGAAGATAAAACCATATCTAACTAAAATACCTAAAATAAAGGTGATATGGCCGAAATTCATGAAGCGAAGTCTTGAATGAATATTGCCTTATCTTATTTTACCAAATCTAATTCTACTCAAATAAAAAACCCTTAGCAAGCTAGCACCCAACTCACGAACGTGCAGACTGTGGGTGCAAGACACAGTTTGTGCAAAACACATTTGTGCGGTCATTGTCCCCTCTCGCACGATTCCATGCCCGACCTACTACAGTTTGAAATTTTAAGATTTTCTTACAGTCTGATTTGCTTACTCTGTTATGTGTAAAAATAATAAGAACTTGTTTAGTGGTTTAAAGGAACATAATAATTCAAATGTACCATTTATTGTGCAGATCGTGCACACACGACAAAGACCATGCACGACTATTTTGTGCATTCGGTGTGCCTCTTCACACAATATGCGCCAAACTTTTGCAGTTTGACATTTCAAGATTTTCTTTGTATCCTCTTGTACTGTAAACAGCTCAATCTTATTCATTTTTAAAAAAATATTTTGAATTTATTTCAATTAGACTAATGAAATACACGAAAGTTTGATTAAGCTCCGGGTACCCTGCAATAATGAAATGTATTAATTAAATTTGTAAACTATAATAATACAAAGACTTGGGAATATCCGCCAGCTATTTTATAATTAATATAAAAAAATTGCTTACACACATATGTATGTAGTCATTAATTTTTTTCCTTTATATTTCATCCATGTAAACGATTAGTTTTCTTTAATTTTTCTACCCGATTTTTCTTCTTCTAACTCATTGATTCAATACATTTTTCAGAAAGAATTCTCATTTTGCTACTCGTTGGTAGAAACATTGTTGGAACACTCGTTCTTTTGATCAACATGGTACACATTTTAACCTTGAATGTTTGCATTATTTCCATTGATTTGGTCATTTCTGTGGAGATTCCCAACTGTTTCCTAGAAATGGTGTAGATAAAGATCATCTTTGGGTAATATTTCCATTTTTACCTTTTGCCAACTACAACAATTACACGGTTATATAGCACGTTTCAGTGGTTGAGTGTTTGATAGACTTAGTTATAATGTTGTCTAAATATGTTATTCTTTTTAAAATAGTTATAATGTTGTTGAAACTAATTAAAAACTCTTAGCAAGCTAGCACCCGAGGCACGAACGTGCAGACCGTGGGTGCACGACAAAGTTTCTGCAAAACTGTTTTGTGAAGTCATTGTCCCTTGTCGCTTGATTTCACACCCGACCTACTGCAGTTTGAAAATTTAAAATTTTCTTACAGTTTGATTTGCTTAATCCTTTATATGTAAAAATAATAAGTAGAATTTATTTAGTGGTTTAAAGGAACATCATGATTCAGATGTACCATTTATTTTGTAGATAGTGGGTGCATAGAAAATACCGCGCACCACTCTTTTGTGAATTTAGTGTGCCTCATCACACAATCTGCACCAGACTTCTGCAGTTTGATATTTCAAGATTTTCTTTGTATCCCTTTGTACTATAAATAGCTCAGTCTTATTCATTTAGAGAAAATATTTTGAATTTATACCAACTAAATCTTGATTAAGCTATGGGTATCTTGGAATAATGAACTGTATACATTAAATTTGTAAACTAGAGTAATACAAGACTAGGGAATATCCATTGTGTAGTTTTTTAATTTATAAAAACTTTCACTCACACACATATGTGTGTAGTCGATTATTGTTTCCTTTATATTTCTTCCACATAAACGATTAGTTTTCTTTAATTTTCCTACCCAATTTTTCTTCTTCTAACACATTGATTCAATACATTTTTCCGAAAAAATTCTCGGTTTGCTACGCGATGGTAGAAACATTGTTGGTACACTTCGTTATTTTGGTCAACATGGTACACATTTTAACCTTAAATGTTTACATTATTTCCATTGATTTTGTCATTTCTGTGAAAATTCCCAATGCCTCCTCCTCCGTGTTTCATAGAAATGGTGTAGATAAAGATCATCTTAGGGTAACATTTACATTTTTACCTTTTGCTACAACAATTACAATGTTATAGTGCACATTTTAGTGGTTGAGTGTTTGATAGACTTATTTATAATGTTGTCTAAATATGTTATTCTCCTTTAAACTGTTATAATGTTTTCAAAACTAATAAAAAACTCTTGGAGAGCTAGCACCCAACGCACAAACGTGCAGTCCGAGGGTGCACGACACTATTTGTGCACAACTCTTTTTTGCGGTCATTGTCCCCTGTTTCACGATTCTACGCCATACCTACTGCATTTTCAAATTTTAAGATTTTCTTAGAGTTGATTTTCTTACTCCGTTATCTGTAAAAATAATAAATATAATTTATTTAGTGGTTTAAAGAAATATCATAATTCATATGTACCATTTTTTGTACAGATCGTGGGCGCACAACAAAGGCCTTGCATGACTCTTTTGTGCATTCAGTGTGCCTCTTCACACAATCTGCACTAGACTTCTGCAGTTTGACATTTCAAGATTTTCTTCGTATCTCCTTGTACTATAAATAGCTCAATCTTATTCATTTAGATAAAATATTTTGAATATACACCAATTAAATTAATGATTTACATGAAAGCTTGATTAAGCTCCGGGTATCTTGGAATAATGAAATGTAGTCATTAAATTTGTAAACTATAATAATACAAATACTTGGGAATATTCGTCGTGCTGTTTTTTAATTTATAAAAACTTTCGCTCATACACATATGTATGTAGTCGATTATTTTTCCTTTATATTTCTTCCGCAAAAATGATTAATTTTATTTAATTTTCCTACCCGAATTTTCTTCTTCTAACACATTGATTCAATACATTTTTCAGAAAGAATTCTCATTTTTCTACGCGATGGTAGAAACATTGCTGGAACTCTTCATTATTTTAATCAACATCGTAGACATTTTAACCTTGAATGTTTGCATTATTTCCGTTGATTTGGTTATTTCTGTGGAGATTCCCAATGACTCCTCCTCCGTGTTTTGTAGAAATGGTGTAGATAAAGATCATCTTTGGGTAACATTTCCATTTTTACCTTTTGCTATAATTATTACACTGTTATATTGCACGTTTTAGTGGTTAAGTGTTTGATAGACTTAGTTATAATGTTGTCTAAATATGTTATTCTTTTTTAAACCGTTATAATGTTGTCGAAACTAATAAAAAACCCTCAGCAAGCTAGTACCCAATGCACAAACGTGCCGACCATAGGTGCGGGACATGGTTTGTGCAAAACTCTTTTTTGCGGTCATTGTCCCCTATCGCACGTTTCAACGCCCGACCTACTGCTGTTTTAAATTTCAAAATTTTCTTAACGTTTGATTTGCTTACTCTATCATATGTAACAATAATAAGTGCGAATTTATTTGGTGGTTTAAAGGAACATATTAATTCAAATGTACCATTTATTGTGCAGATCGTGGGCGCACAACAAAGATCGGGCATGCCACTTTTGTGCATTCACTGTGCCTCTTCACACAATCTCCACTGGACTTATGTAGTTTGACATTTCAAAATTTTCTTCGTATCCCCTTGTACTATAAATAGCTGAATCTTATTCATTTAGAGAAAATATTTTGAATATATATCAATTTTGGAATAATGAAATGTATTCATTAAATTTGAAAACTATAATAATACAATGACTTGGAATATCCGCCGTGCTGTTTTTCAATTTATAAAATTTTTTGCTCACAAACATATGTGTGTAGTCGATTATTTTTTACTTTAGATTTCTTCCGCATAAACGATTAGTTTACTTAATTTTCCTACTCAATTTTTCTTCTTCTAACATATTGATTCAATACATTTTTCCAGAAAGAATTCTCGTTTTGCTACTCGATGGTAGAAACATTGTTGGAACACTTCGTTCTTTTGGACAACATGGTGCACATTTTAATCTTGAATGTTTGCATTATTTTCTTTGATTTGATCATTTCTGTGGATATTCCCAATGCCTCCACCTCCGTGTTTCGTAGATAAAGATCATCTTTGGGTAACATTTCCATTTTTACCTTTTGCTACAACAATTACACTATTATATTGCACGTTTTAGTGGTTGAGTGTTTGATAGACTTAGTTATAGTGCCATCTAAATATGTTATTATTTTTAAAATAGTTATAATGTTGTCAAAACTAATCCAAAACCACTAGAAAGCTAGTAACCAAAGCACGAACATGCAGACTGTGAGTGCTGGACACGATTTGTGCCCAACTCTTTTTTGCTGTCTTTGTCCCCTATCGAACGATTCCACACCCAACCTACTGTATTTTTAAATTTTAAGATTTTCTTATAGTTTGATTTGCTTACTCCATTATCTATAAATTAATAAGTGCGAATTTATTTATTGGTTTAAAGGAACCTCATAATTCAGATGTACCATTTATTGTGTGATTGTAGGCGCACAACAAAGACCGTGCATGACTCTTTTGTGCATTCAGTTTGTCTTTTCACACAATCTGCACCAGACTTCTGCAGTTTGACATTTCAGCATTTTATTCGTATCCCCTTGTACTATAAATATCTCAATCTTATTCATTTAGAGAAAATATTTTGAATTTATATCAATTAAATAAATGAAATACATGAAAGCTTGATTAAGCTCCAAGTATCTTGGAATAGTGAAATGTATTGATTAAATTTGTAACCTATAATAATACAAAGATTTGGGAATATCCGCCATGTTGTTTTTGAATTTATAAAAACTTTCGCTCACACACCTATGTGTGTAGTTGATTATTATTTCCTTTATATTTCTTCCGCATAAACGATTAGTTTTCTTTAATTTTCCTACCCAAATTTTCTTTTTCTAACACCTTGATTCAATACATTTTTGGGAAAGAATTCTCGTTTTGCTACGCGATGGTAGAAACATTGTTGGAACACTTCGATCTTTTGATCAACATGGTACATATTTTAACCTTGAATTTTTATGTAATTTCCATTGATTTGGTCATTTCTGTGGAGATTCTCAACTCCTCCTCCTCCTCCTCCGTGTTTCGTAGAAATGGTGTAGATAAAGATCATCTTTGGGTAACATTTCTATTTTTACCTTTTGCTGCAACAATTACACTGTTATATTGCAAATTTTAGTGGTTGAGTGTTTGATAGACTTAGTTATAATGTTGTCTAAATATGTTATTCTTTTTTAAACAGTTATAATGTTGTCGAAACAAATCAAAAACCCTTAGCAAGCTAGTACCCAATTCTCGAACATGCAGGTCGTGGGTGCAGGTCACGGTTTGTGCACAACTCTTTTGTGCGGTCATTGTCCCTTGTCGAACGATCCCACGCCTGACCTAATGCAGTTTGAAATTTTACGATTTTCTTACAGTTTGATTTCCTTACTTCATTATCTGTAACAATAATAAGTGCGAATTTATTTGATGGTTTAAAGGAACCTCATAATTCAGATGTACCATTTATTGGGCAGATCGTGGGGGCACAACAATAACTGCGTACGAATCTTTCGTGCACTCAATGTTCCTCTTCAGTCTTCACACAATCTGCACCGAACTTCTGCAGTTTGACATTTCAAGATTTTCTCTGTATCCTCTTGTACTATAAATATCTCAATCTTATTCATTTTGAGAAAATATTATGAATTTATACCAGTTAAATTAATGAAATAAATGAAAGCTTGATTAAGCTCCGAGTATATTGGAATAATGAAATGTATTCATTATATTTGTAAACTATAATAATATAAAGACTTGGGAATATCTTCCGGGAGGTTTCATAATTTATAAAACTTTCGCTTACACACATATGTGTGTTGTCGTTTATTTTTTCCTTCATATTTCTTCCGCATTAATGATTAGTTTTATTTAATTTTCCTACCTGATTCTTCTTCTTCTAATGCATACATTCAATACGTTTTTCAGAGAGAATTCTCATTATACTACGCGATGGTAGAAACATTGTTGGAACACTTCGTTCTTTTGATTAACATGGTACATATTTTAACCTTGAGTGTTTGCATCATTGGTGAGCGTCGTTTTACTTGCTAAATAACTAGCAACTCAGAAATACTAATTAGTACACCGGTAAGGATAGTCGATCCCACGAGGAGCAAAAGCAATAATTCTAATTTTTCTTCCAACTAATTTCACAAATATTTTTGGTGATGCCACAACGCCTTAATTTTAAGAATGATTTGTAACACTAAAATTGCAAATAATGAATATAAAAATGAGAAATAAATCTATATGAGAATGATATCGGCTAAGAATAACTCATGCTAGTAACTATCGATCATAGGCGCAATGATAAATCAGTTCTTATACATCTATCGGTTAAGGAGAGTAGGTACGTTTAACTTACCATATTCTTTCTTACTTTATCGGCAGTTAATCAATTATAATCAACTAACTATTTCCCTTAACAAAATGTCCCCATAAAGTATTCACTAAACCAGAACACACTTTGACAACATTAAGAATTAAAAGAACCCGATATAGCATATACCAAAGTAAAAGCAAATAGCAAAGCACACCCAATTATTCCCCATTTTTCTATTTGAGTCTTAGCTAGTTAGCTGTTTTTCATAAGATTGTGCCACTTACTAATCTCATCCAACAATTACGGATTGATGGAAATTAGATAGCAATATTCTAAAAACATTCAAGTTGGCCAGACTCAAATATATTAGAAATAAAATTCAACGAAGAACAATCAATAACATGCAAAAATCAATTATAAAGCAATTAATCCTCACGATTTATAAATAAACAGTTGTTATTCTCTGCCGATATATAAATTAGTTACTCATAATAATTAAACTAAACATATAAAAACAATACATAACTAACGCAATAATCAAATAATAGTAAAGACAAAGCAAACCGTAGCCGCTGCTTGCGCACCAAATTGGATGAGGAATTATTCACCAAAAGAAACAAGTCTGCGCACTCCTTATACTAAATAATTATGAACACAACTAATCTTTAAGAAACTAGAATTTTTAGAAAGAAAAAAACCCAAACAACTCTTGTTCTCTCCATATATCCGTCTTTGCCGAGACCATAAGGTATTTATATACCTCAGCGATCCGGTCTCAAACAATAACAAACCAATTACAACTCACTTTCGGATTCCTTTGGCGGAAGAAAAGGAATAAAATATTAACTAAATAACTAAATCCTAATAATAAGGAATTTCAACTTAAAAGAGATAATAAAATCCTTATCAATATGGAATATATTTAATTTCTTTAAATTCACAACTCTTCGATAATTCACTTTCACCCCATAACTTCAGCAATTCTTCTTTTGCATCATTTCCTTCATCTCTGGAATAATGTCTTTAAAATAGGAACATTTTCCATTAGAGCACGTCGCCTCATTAAAAACCTTAACCTGGAAAACCCAGTGGGAAAAAACCATTGGTTAAGAGAAAAAGAGTACAATGTATAGCTCCCTCTCAGCTCTTCACAATTCATGAATTCCTGCACCATAAACACCTAAAGTGCAAATTATATCTAAATAAAATCATAATAATCCCACAAAAATATGAAACAATATAACACATATCAAATATCCTCACACTTGAATCATGCTTGTCCTCAAGTATGAAGTGAAGCATATAAGATCA
>JAULKL010234745.1:0-11760 GCA_032355745.1 Rubia rechingeri
GCTGGAACAGTTGAAGGTCGTTGTGTTCTGGTCCGGCCATCTCGCTCCAAGCTCCACCTCGGCGATCATGTCGTCCGGCGTCTTCGGCCACCGGTTGACTTGCCGCCGATCAGCTTGAGTTTGACGGCCTTCGCAAAACACGCGGGCCTTCACCCTTGGATGGACGTGCGCTTTTGATGGGCGCTGCGCGCGATGTATGTGGGCACTGACTTTCGTAAGTGCTTGTGGCGCAAGGGCGCAAATTTTTTTCGCGGAGTTGGGATTTTTGGAAATGTGGGTGCGCATCGCGCGTATCAAAAGTGCATGTTCGCGCTTCGGCTGTGCCTCGCGAGAGCAGGGGATCAGTTGATCAGGTGAGCAGGAGGGGAGAGCGCAGGCGAAAGTTGGGGAATGTTGTGTTGGTTGTGTGCGGCTGGTCTTTGAGGCTTGGAGAAGAGGGAGATGGGGAGCCCTCACCTGGCCTCTCCCACTCGGCTTCGCCTGCACGGGAGAGGGAGCCGTGTGCGCATGTGTGCGCGCGTAGTTCCTGCATCCTCTCCCGTGTGCGGGAGAGGACTGAGGTGAGGGCTCCCAAACTAGTTCTTCTCCAATACTCGACGATCAGAGACAGACTTCCGGCGCCGACACGTTCCGGCCCACTCTTGCGCGTCCTGAAGATCGAGGCAGGTAGAAGAAAGTAGGTGTAGGAGCCCTCTCCCCACCCTCTCCCCACCCTCTCCCGCAAGCGGGAGAGGCTGCAATGTGCGCACTTGCACATGTGGGGGAGGCCGCCATTTGTGCCGCTGGGTGTATCGAATACTCTGCGCAAACACGCGGAACACTCATTCCGCCACTGATTTGAGGTTCTCTGGTACAACCTTCCGGAGCGCCTCTCGCGCTTCATTCGTGGGACGAATCAGGCCAACTCTCTGTCAATCCCGGAGCCATCTTCATGCTTCGACTTCGCACATTGCTTGCCGCCGGTCTTGCTGTCGGGCTGGCGCTTTCTCTTTCCTTCACCACCCGCGCTCAGGATGACGCCGCCGAGCCCGAAGCGTCCAAGGAAGCCGAGGCGCCGGCGGAGCCGGAGGAGACCACGCTTGAGCAGATTCTTCGCGAAGCCAAAGAAGTGCGGCCAATGCTCAAGTCCGAGATGGCCAAACGCTTCGTCGACTCCGCCGAGAGTCTGCCCGAGATCACCGACGAGCGCATCGTGTATTACCGGCGCGCCGATCGCGCCGCGATGACGCCGGATCAGTACGCCGAGGCAACTGAGGAAGAACGCGAAGGGTTTGATGAGGCGAGTCTGGGCGAGCGGTTCTATTACTTCAATCGCTACGGCACGCCCATCAGCTATGCGCGGCCGCTGGATCTTGTGGCGCCGCATGGGCTGGAGTCCATCGAAGAGAAGAACATCATCGACTTCGGATGGGGCGGCATCGGGCAGGTGCGCATGATGGCGTCAATCGGCGCCAGCGTCACGGGCATCGAAGTTGATCAGCTTGATGAAGCGTTTTATCGCGAGCCGATGGATGTGGGCGACATCCCGCGGGCAAAATCAGCGGGCGTGGGGCCGTATGGACATCTGCGGCTGCTCTATGGCCAGTACCCTTCTGATGAAGCGCTGGCGCGGCGCGTCGGCGCGGGCTTCCATCTTTTCCTTTCCAAGAACGTTCTCAAACGCGGCTACATCCATCCGGAAGCGGAAGCGAATCCGGCCGCACTGATTGATCTTGGCGTGACTGATGAAGAGTTCGTCACGCGCATCTACAACACGCTCAATCCCGGCGGCGTGGCGATGATCTACAACCTGCATCCGGCGCAGGCGCCCGAAGGAGAGACGTACATCCCCTGGGCCGACGGCCGCTGCCCCTTTGATGTGGAGCTGCTGACGAAGGTCGGCTTCGATGTCATCGCGTACAACAAGGATGACTCCGCCAAGGCGCGCACGTTCGCGAAGAAGCTCAAGTGGGACGAGCAGGGGATGGACATCGAGAACAATCTCTTCGCGACGTACACGCTGTTCCAGAGGCCGCTGCGGAACTGATCCGCCGCGAAGGGTCTGATGATCTATGATGGTGGCATGCGCAAAATCGCCGTACTGCTGTTGCTGACGATACTCGTCGCCTCTTGCGATCGGAGTGGGAACTCAGCGTCGTCATCGCAGGAGCGCCAGCCGGATGAGCGGTTGGTTCCTCCACATGCGCTTCGCGATCAACTCTTAGGCGCGTGGGGCGAAGCTGGCGAAGTGGGGTACGAGTTTGAGAAGTTGGATAGCGGTGATGTTGTCATGAATCCCGCTGACACTCGCCCAGGACATCCTCCGTTGTGGGAGGCAGTCGTCAACAACATCAGGTGGGAAGGCGATCGCCTGCACTTTGATCAATACATGTACTACGTGGGCCAGCCGATTAAGCGCACATCGCCGGACGAAAGCGGCTTGATCGACGCCATCAGCGGCATGCGGATGAAGGTGGTGTTCTTCTTCGTGGAGGACGCGGATGCATTGGGCTGGACGGTCCAATCGAAGGACATGGACGAACCGCACACCAGCCAGATGACGCGGATCGAGTAGCGACCCGCGTCGCCGGCAGTAAGTCCCTGCGGCACAACGCGAGAGGGGCCTTTCCCGGCCCCGGAGCTCACAATTTCGCCCCTTCGACCGGAAAAACGGGTTGACGGGGCCTTCCTGGTCGATATTCTCTTGGTTGAGCGTTCAACCAAGAGAATCCCAAGTGGCCCCTGAAGAAGTCGCGACAACACGCCAGCGATTGATCGAAGCCGCGATCGAGCTCTTTGAGGAGCGGGGATACGCGGGGGCTTCCGTCAGCGCCATCCTTAAGAAGGCGGGCGTGCAATCCGGCTCGCTGTATCACTTCTTTGATTCAAAGCAGGATCTGCTGGTGGCCGTGCTGGGCCGCTATGTCGAAACGCTCGAGCCGATTCTCTTTGAGCACATCCGCCGGACGCAGCCCGATCCGCTGCTGCAGGTCTTCGAGCTGCTCGCCATGTATCGCAAGGGGCTCGAGCAGACGGGCTGGCTCTTTTCCTGCCCGGTCGGAAGACTGGCGCTGGAGGTCGGCACGCAGGATGACAATGTGCGGCAGGGGGTGGACGCCAACTTCGCCGGCTGGCGCGCCGCGGTCGCGGATTGCTTCCGTCAGGCCGAGGGGCTGGGCGAAGATGCGGATCCCGATGGGCTGGCGGCATTGACGCTCTCCGTGATGGAAGGGGGGGTGATGCAGTCCCGCATTGCCGCCAGTGCGGCGCCCTATGACCAGTCCATCCGCCATTTGCGGCGATACATCGAACTTCTGAAACGAAATCCGGTTCCAATGGGTAGGAGCAATGGCCGCGGCGACGGCTCCGCCGAGATTTTGCCGCGCACCAATGAAGAGGTGACCAAGCAAGGAACACGCCACACATCCGCCAACTCGCTCTCGCCGGCGCCGTCGCGCTGCTTTCGGCCCCCGCGGCAATCGCGATGGACTACGCCGAACCCATCGTCGTCGAAGGCGTCAGTGATGCGCCGCGATCTGACGTGTGGGAAGCCTGGACGACCTCTGATGGCGTCACCAGCTTCTTCGCGCCGCAGGCGAATATCGATCTGCGCGTCGGCGGGCCGTATGAAGTGCTCTTCATGACCGATGGCCCCCTCGGCCTTCGCGGCGCCGATGACTGCAAGGTGCTGTCATTCATTCCGGAGGAGATGCTGTCGTTCACGTGGAACGCGCCGCCGCAGTACCCCAATGCGCGACGAGAGCACACGCATGTCGTCGTCACATTCGAAGATGCGCCGGGTGATGACACGCGCGTCACGCTGACGCATCTGGGCTGGCCGACGCATGTCGATGGCGAGCTGGCGAAAGAATGGAAGGGCACGCACGAGTATTTCCAGAACGCCTGGCCTTCGGTGATGGAGTCATTGACGGAGCGTTTTGAGGATGGCCCCGTCGAGTGGGGCGAGCGCGCCACGGCTGAAGCGGCGCCGGCGATTCCGGATGATTCGCGCAGTCTTGAGTACGAGATGATCGTTGATGCGCCGCGCAGTGATGTGTGGGATGCGTTTACGGTGGCGGAGGAGTTTGAAAGCTGGGCCGTGCCGCATGTGGTGGTGGATCTGCGCCCCGGCGGGACGATGCGCACGACGTATCTGCCTGATGGCGATGTGTACGGCCCGAATGCGATCGAGCACACGTATCTGGCCGTCGAGCATGAGAAGCTGCTGGCGTCGAAGATCACGAAGTCGCCGCAGAACTCACCCATTCACAGACTCCTTCGCGGCACGTGGGGCGTCACGCGCTTTGAAGCGATCACGCCCAACAAGACGCGCGTCACATTGACCGGTCATGGCTACGGCCACGGCCCGCAGTGGGATCAGATTGTCGACATCTTCAACAAGGGCAACGAATGGACGATGGGCAAGCTGCATCAGAAGTTCCCGCCGAGGCCGGAGCTTGACGATCGCGCCGAGGAGTTGGCGCAGAAGATGGTCGGCGGCGAGTGGGTGCATGAGAAGAGCTTTCCCGACGGCAGCGTGTTTCGCGTGCGCAATGTCGTGAAGCATGGCCCTGACGGTCGATCGGTTGTCGCCAACGGCTGGCTCGGCAACATGGCGGGCATGTACTATCACGCCTCGACGATCTTCTTCCGCGATGTCGAAACAAACGCGATGCGCTTCATCTCGGTCAACGAGAAGGGCGATGTCACCGATGGCGTGCTCTTCGTGGATCCAAGCGACACCGACACACTCGTCTGGACGTGGATTCCGGACACACGCTCGGGCGAAGAGGAGCTCTATCGCGTCGATATGAGATTCATCGATGATGATCACTACACGATGAAGCTCTTCGATTTGAATGTCAGCGAGACGAATCCGGGCATGACGGCCAACTTCACCCGCGTCGACGAAGCGCCTGCCAGCTTCAAGCGCCTGCTTCCCTCGGCGGCTCACTAACCCCGGGCGGCTCATCGCCTGAGCCGCATTGAACCGATTTTTTCATTGTCCCGGTCGCCTGCCGCGTTCCAGCTCAGCGGCATGCTCGCGATCTCTTCGCGCACACCTGCATCAGTTCATCCATCGCAAAGGATCATTGCCATGCCTGAGTTCAGCTTCAGTGAGTTCAACATCCTCGCCATCATCGTCGCGACGATCGCCGCGTTTCTTGTCGGCGGCTTCTGGTACGCCGGCGCCTTCGCCAAGGCGTGGGTGAGCGCGCACGGTTACACACAGGAGCAGGCCGAGGCGCTGGGCAAGAATCCGCAGAAGACCTTTCCCATCATCATCGCGACGCAGCTTGTCAGCGCGTTTTTCATGAGTGTTCTGATTCACACGATGGATATCACCAGCGCCTTCGGCGGCGTGGCGCTTGCGGCGATCCTGTGGGCGGGCGTGGCTGCGCCGATCGTGATGGCGGACAACGCGGCGCACAGCCGCAAGCTGGCATGCTTCTTCGTGGATGGCTCGTATCACCTGGTGTATCTGATCGTGCAGGCGGCGATTCTGGCGGCGTGGCAGTAGGTCGATACGGGGGCGATCGCTCCGAGCTATCTGTGTTGTGACGGACGTTTTGACATGTCCTTCGCGCGATTCCCGGCCTGAGAGTTCTGGAATCGCGTTTTTTCTTGCTCGATCCCACGGCCTGCTTGAGAATGGCGCCTGCGGTCGCCTTGTATGCGGCCGCCACAATTTGGGAGGGGCTGACCATGACACGTCACATGGGCGCGCTGTGCGCGCTCGTCGCCACATGCACAACCTGCGCACCGGCGCTTGCCGTCTTCACCGGCATCGACCTTCGCGAAGACAAAGGTCAGATCCCGCCGGTGGAGCTTGCAACGATCGATCCGATGGGTCTGGGCGTGCGCGTGATCAATCTGTATGCCACGTTTGACGGGCCGGGCGACTGGACGGACGAAAGGCCGCGCAGTGCGAACGCGGTGCTCAACACCTCCGCGGATTCGCAGCGCACGGGCGATGTCTGGCGCGTCGACAAATCCGGCGGACGGCACGCGGATGCCTATTACTATCAGGAGGCGTTCGGCGGCAATCTGGCGCCGCTCGAAGCGATCATCGATCTGTTTCCGACGGTGCGCTGGGACACGTATGCCGGTTGCGGTCTCAAGACGGTGCCGCCGGGTGAGACCCTTCACACGTATACCGATCCGGACTTCGCATTTCTCGATCAGGATGGCGACGGGCTCCACGATGCGCTGACAGGAGGCGTTCCGGCTGGTTTCCCGCCGGCTGAGCATCATGTCGCCACGTTCAATCCCGGCTCAAATCAATACGAAGTGTTTCTGATGCAGCTGACGATTGTCGGACTTGACGCCGGCGCGGATCTCGGACGCCTGCGAAACAGCCGCGGCGCCGATGGCATGTTCGAATGGGAGAGCGACATCTTCCTCGGCGCTTACACGGTGTACACGCAGGATCCCGATGCCGGCGCTTTTCGATGGGACATCCAGTTCGTCGCCGTTCCGGCGCCAGCGCCGATCGCCCTCGCAGTTCCTTGCGCCATGGCGCTCGCAAGGAGGCGCCGATGCCGCGTATGACAAAACCCGCATTCGCGATGCTCGCCGCATGCGCCCTCAGCGCACCGGCGCTTGCCGTCTTCACCGGCATCGATCTGCGCGAAGACAAAGGTCAGATCCCGCCGGTGGAGCTTGCAACGATCGATCCGATGGGTCTCGGCGTGCGCGTGATCAATCTGTATGCGACGTTTGATGGGCCGGGAGATCCGGACGCAGAGCACGGCACTGACAGCCCGAACTCAGTCATCGGCGCGTTCTGCGACGTCGGTCAGTCGTGGGCTATCGACAAATCCTGCAGTCGAAACGACAGCGCATTCTATTATCAGGATGACTTCGGCAGCCATGTCGCGCCGCCTGCAGCGCTCGTGTCCATCTTCCCAACCGTGGAGTGGGACACATTCGTGGGGTTCAAGCGGAAGCAAACTCCGGTCGGCGACGACGACATCACACATCTGCCGTCGGATTTCGGATGGATCGACCAGGATTCAGACGGTGAACACGATGGACTCGTCGACGGTTGGTTCGCTGCTGCAGACGGGAGAGATATTCAGCGTGTTGCAGAGTTCAGTTCCGTCTCAAGTGCGTATGAGGTGTTCCTGGCGCAGTTGACGATCGTCGGTCTCGACGCGAATGCGAGCCTTGGTCAGCTACATCCAAATGGAACAGACTGGGAGGGCGATATCTTCGCCGGCGATCTGATCATCGCAACGCAGCGACCTGGAGGCGGCGCCTTTTTCCACGACTTCAGATTCGTCCCCATCCCCGCGCCCGCGACTTCCATCACAATCCTCCCGCTTCTCCTGACGCTCTCAAGAAGAAGGCGAAATGCATGAACAGCACGCCGCGAGCATTCATCACCACGATCGCTGCGCTCATCACGACCTGCGCCGGCGCGCTTGCCGCGACAATCAACGTGCCCGCCGATCAGCCCACCGTGCAGGACGCCATCAACATCGCCACGCCGGGCTCGGAGATTCTGCTTGCCGATGGTGTGCACTCCGGCGTCGGCAATCGTGATATCAACTTCATGGGCAAGCTGATCACTGTGCGCTCGGCCAGCGGGAATCCCGCGGCATGCGTGATCGACTGCCAGGGCCTTGGCCGCGGGTTTGTGTTCAACTCCGCAGAGACGCCCGCGAGTCAGCTTCGATCCATCACCGTGCGCAATGGCGACGCTCTTGGCGGCGCCTTCGGCGGCGGCGCACACTGCCTCGCCTCCAGCCCCACCATCGCCAACTGCCGCTTCGAGCAGTGCGAAGCGGACTCCGGCGGCGGGCTCTCCATCGTCTCCAGCACGGCGCTGGTGCTCGACTGCGTGATCGATGATTGCGAAGCGTCCGTCTCCGGCGCCGGCGTCTACGTCATCGGCGGCGGGCCCACGCTCGACAGCCTCACCGTCACCAACAACACCATCACGGGCAACAACGGCCTCGGCGGCGGCATGCATCTTCAGGCCGATGACTCCACGATCGACGGCTGCGTGATCCAGGGCAACATGATCCCGAATCTCAGCGGCGGCGGCGGAGGTGTGAGCTGCCAGACAAGCACGGCCTTCTTTCGCGACACAGTCATCCGCGACAACTTCGCGTTTCTCGATGGCGGCGGCCTGAAGCAAAATGGCGGCAGTATCGAGCTGCTCGGCTGCGACATCATTGACAACGAATCCAATCGCGACACGGGCGCCATGCATGGCAATGGCGCGATCGCCACGTTCACCAATTGCCGCATCATGAATAATGGCGACCCGATGTTTCCCGACGATGGCACGGAGATCGATCTGGATGGAAACTCCACTGTGACATTTGTTCAGTGCCTTGTCGTGTCGACGCCGGCGCTGAGCTTCAATCACGTCGAGGCCGCGGCAGGATCGAGCTGCGACTTCTTCAACTGCACACTGGATGTCGATTTCGCAAACTCCGGCGGGCAGAACGTCACCGTCACGAACACACTGCTGACGGATGGGTCGAACTCGACGACGAAGGTGAGCTCCATTGTCGCATTCAATGACTTCGTCGATGCGCCGGGCGGGGACTACACGCCCGCGCCCGGATCATCCGCCATCGATGCGGGCGACAACACGCTTGTGCCGGTCGATGACTACGACCTGGATATGGACTCGGTCATGCTCGAGCGCTTGCCGCTGGATCTTGCAGGCAATCCGCGATTCATCGATGACCTGGCGACGCCGGACACGGGCATGTCTGACGGTTTGAATCCGATCGTCGACATCGGCGCGTATGAGGCGCCATCAGGCATGCCGCCGAGCTGCCCGTGGGATCTGGATGGCGATGGCAATGTGGGCTCGGGCGATCTTGCGCAGCTCATCGGCTCATGGACGCAGATGGGCGTGCCGGCCGATTTCGATGGTGGCGGCGTGGGGGCGTCGGATCTGGCGACATTAATCGGACGATGGGGGCCATGCCCCTGATCTATCAGAATTTCACTAAAGGAACATTGAGTTCGGCGACATGCGCATCTGAGTTGCAACCCTCGCGCTGAACGCAACGAATCGATTGAGGATCAGCAAACACGTCAGATCGCGAAAGTGATTGAGAGATCGCGATCAAGTTGAGATGGGGTAAGAAACATGTCACGTCACGCACACGCGCTATCTGCGCTTGCCGCGTCCTGCGCCTTGACGGCGCCGGCATTAGCCGTCTTCACGGGTATCGACCTGCGTGAAGACAAGGGCCAGATTCCACCCGTGGAGCTTGCGCAGATCGATCCGATGGGCCTCGGCGTGCGCGTGATCAATCTGTACGCCACATTTGATGGCGCGGGAACGTACTCCGACGGCGCCGAGTCGGATACCAACGCCGCGCTCGTTGCCTTCTCTGGGGTCGACAACGTCTTCCCGACTCCGGATCCGTTCCGCATCAATAAAGCACACGGCAAACACGACGCGGCGCAGTTCTATCAGGATGCGTTCGGAGGCAACGTTGCGCCGCAGGAATCGATCGTCTCGATCTTCCCAACGGTCGCCTGGGACACATACGTTGATATCGCGTTCAAGACTGTTCCAACTGGCATTGACGATTCGACCGGGCTGGATCAGGTTTTTGACTGGGTGGATCAGGATCTCGACGGACAACACGACGGCGTCATCGGGGGGTGGTTTACATCCAGTCCGCTGAACGAGCAGCATCTGGCCACTTTCAACGCACAGTCAAACCAATATGAAGTCTTCCTGGCTCAGATGACGATTGTGGGGCTGGATGGGGGCGCGGAAATCGGCGCACTCACGATTCCGGTAGCCGGGGAAGGAACCTACAACTGGGCGGGCGATATCTTCACTGGGCATCTGTCGGTCTTTACGCAAAGGCAGGGCGGCGGCGCGCTGAGGCATGTGTTCAATTTCGCAAAGCCAGTTCCAGCGCCAGCATCGATTCTTCTCGCTCTTCCTGGCGGTCTCGCGCTCGCAAGGAGATCCCGATGCCGCGCATGATCCGTTTCACATCAGTCGCCCTCGCGGCGTGCGCTCTGAGCGCACCCGCGCTTGCGGTGTTCACCGGCATCGACCTCCGCGAAGACAAGGGGCAGATCCCGCCCGCCGAACTTGCGACGATCGATCCGATGGGTCTCGGTGTGCGCGTGATTAATCTGTACGCGACGTTCGATGGTCCGGGCAGCTATCCGAACGACACGGCCGACGCTGAGAACGCCATGATTAGTGTGAACGGGGGCGACGAGTTCTTGAACGATCCGTGGCGCTTGAACAAGTCGCTCGGGAAGCATGCGGACGCTGGTTTCTATGAAGATCCCTTCAGTGGGAATACGGCGCCAGTCGAAGCACTTCTTCCGCTCTTTCCGACTGTTGCCTGGGATACATTCGTGGATATCGGCCGGAAATCCGTTCCTTCTGGTGAATCAGATGTGACTGGTATGGATCAGCTTTTTGGCTGGGTGGACCAGGACAGCGACGGGCGTCGAGACGGTGTCGCCGGTGGCTGGTTCACATCCAGCCCGCCTGCGGAGCAACATCTTGCTGTCTTCAATTCGCAATCGAACCAGCATGAGGTGTTCCTCGCGCAGATGACGACCGTCGGTCTCGATGCCGGCGCCGCGATCGGCGGGCTTACAACTCCGGTGGTTGGTGAAGGATCCTACGACTGGATGGGAAACATCTTCACAGGCAGCCTGCTCATCTATACGCAGAAGTTTGACGGCGGCGCACTGAGACACGAGTTCGTATTCAGCAAGGTGATTCCCACCCCCGCGACCTCCCTTCTCGCTCTCCCATGTGCCGTCGTGCTTGCAAGGAGATCCCGATGCCGCGCATGATTCGCATCACATCAGTCGCCCTTGCGGCGTGCGCTCTGAGCGCACCCGCGCTTGCGGTGTTCACCGGCATCGACCTCCGCGAAGACAAGGGGCAGATTCCGCCCGCCGAACTTGCGACGATCGATCCAATGGGTCTCGGTGTGCGCGTGATCAACGTGTACTCCGTGTTCGACGGGCCGGGCAGTTGGATCAATGCGTTTCCGCGCAGCGAGAACACCGTGCTTACAACGGCCGCAGATTCGGATCGCACCGGTGATGCTTGGCGCATTGACAAGTCCGGCGGCCGGCACGCAGATGCGCATTACTACCAGGATCCGCTCGGCGGAAACCTGGCGCCGCTGGAGGCAATCATCGATCTGTTTCCAACCGTGCGATGGGATACCTACGCCGGGGGCGGTCTCAAGACAGTGCCGCCGGGCGAGACGCTGCATGTGTACACCGATCCGGACTTTGCGTTTCTCGATCAGGATGGAGACGGATTGAGCGATGCGCTCACCGGCGGCATTTCGATCGGGTTTCCACCGGCCGAACACCATGTCGCCACGCTCAATCCCGACTCGAATCAATACGAAGTCTTCCTCATGCAGATGACCATTGTCGGCCTTGACACCGGCGCCGATCTCGGACGCATGCGAAGCAGCCGGGGCATAGATGGCGAGTTCGAGTGGGAGAGCGACATCTTCCTGGGTGAGTATTCGATCTACACGCAAAAAGCGCTGGGTGGCGCCGCGCGCTGGGACTTCAGCTTCGTTCAGATCCCCGCGCCGGCAGGCGCCCTGCTTGCGTTTCCCTGTGCTCTGGCATGTGTAAGGAGGACCCGATGCCGCGCATGATTCGTTTCACATCAGCCGCTCTCGCGGCGTGCGCTCTGGGCGCGCCTGCGCTTGCCGTCTTCACCGGCATCGACCTCCGCGAAGACAAGGGGCAGATTCCGCCCGCCGAACTTGCGACGATCGATCCAATGGGTCT
>JAULKL010237966.1:0-11745 GCA_032355745.1 Rubia rechingeri
GAGAGGGTTCCAACGAGGGGTCTCCTTGCTGGCGCTATCGAAAAACGTGGCTCACCAGTGGCACGTGTTCGTACGTAATCCCTCATCTCCAAATATGCTTCCATTTTCGAGGTGGCGCCACTGGTAAGCTCCGACTCAGTGGAAATTGGGCGGAGCGATACCTTGGACGACATCCACCTATGG
Organism: Rubia rechingeri; assembly: GCA_032355745.1. NCBI lineage: Eukaryota > Viridiplantae > Streptophyta > Magnoliopsida > Gentianales > Rubiaceae > Rubia > Rubia rechingeri. The sequence continues at coordinate 184 of JAULKL010237966.1, forward strand.
GTTGACGGGATGAAAATCCCTAGACCCCTTCCCCCCAAGAAAAGGTACAATTATCCCCTGCTATTTTGTTTTTTCATTTCTAGGGTTTTGTAAGCTTATGCTACTGAATTCTAAGGTTTTGTGACCTAAGTATGATACCAATTTCTCTATTTGTTGCTACTGATTTATGCTACTAATTTTTCTATTGATTTGTGGAAATATTGCCTGATTTGTTTTACTGTGAATGCATTTGGTTAGTATGGTGTGAAAAATGATTGTTGTGAGATGGGTTTTTGTTTTTGCTCATGAAATGATGTTTTCTTGTTCTTTTATTTTTAAGCAAGTTGTATTTGTAGCTAAAATCTCATGTTGTCATAACCCTGCATCCTTCTAGTAGATTTTGTTTACCAGTAATGAAACATGAGAGAATTGGAAAAGGGAACTCCAAATTGTGACCTGTGTTTTCTTACCTACCGTTGACTGGGAGTATAACAAAGAATGGATATCCCTATATTACCCCAGCTTTGTATTGAGAAAAACACCACCAAGATGAAATATTTATATTTAGGCTCCATTTCTAAATATTCATGTTTGGATATCCCTATATTACCCCAGCTTTGCACAAGTCAAACCCTAAAAGTAAATTAGGGCGCACATAAATGATCAATGCCGCCCTAACTTCACTGTACTATGGTTTCCAGTTGATGTCTTAACTTCATATACTTTCTTTTTACCAGACTAATCAATTTTGGATGAAAAATTAAACCATGTGATATTTGCAACTCAATTTCAGCGATGAAATGAAACATTTCAGTTTCAAGCTGAAATTGTTGCACTTCTTTTTTTATCCCATACTAATGTGGCATTCTCTAGTAGTTTGAAATTTGATAAGTTGAGCATTAAAATTTATTCGATCAATAATAATAAAATACTGTCATGCACAACTCTGTTACGTACATTTATTGTATTGTACAATTTAAGATTTACTTTTCTTCAACTTTTTCTTTTTGAAAAAAATTTATACTTGATGAAATCGCATATCGATAAATATCATTCTATAGTTAACCTTTTGTATAGTTAATCAAACGAGTTTTAAATTAAATGTTTTAGTCCTCCTGAATTGCCCTATTCATTTAGTTAAAATTCACTAAAATTAATCATAACATTAAGAATATTATCACAAGGCACGGTATTAGATTCGTCTTAATGTGTATTTCTTTGAATATTAGTTTTTCATAATTTTAATGGTACATAACTAAAGATACTAATGGTTAAACATTTTTTAAGTCAATTCTCAAAAGTCAAAGGATGCAGTTTAACCTGGGATAGAGGGAGTAGTTTCTTATTCTGATTAATTTTTTTATATTAATGGTTGACTATAGTTTACTAAACCAGAGTCCGTCTCCTGTGATACCATCTCAAGATAAGACCAGAGGTTAAAAACCAAATTACGATGATATAGATCAGTAAAGAAAAAAAATTAGATTCGAGGTCTCTTTTACAAGATTGGTGAACTCCAGAGACCTATTTGCAAAAAATAGAAAGGGGAAGAATCTTTCTCTTTCCTATTCAACGGCGATTCTCCGTCTCCTTCTTTGCCGGAGTTCAGTTCGAGTTCACCATCAGGTCTTCCTCCTCCCTCACTCTCTCCCAAGTTATCCTCTCGCTCTGTGGCCCGACATGGATTCTAAACTCCCCATCTCCCCTCCGCCTCCATCTCCACTAGTGATGCAAAAGTCAAGACTACTGCCAGCATAGATGAAGACATGTCAAAACTTGATCAAACATTTAAAGGATATGTTCGGAATCTTCTAACTGACATGGCAGATCCTATGACTAGGGCAAGAATGAAGCTTAGAGATGCGGCTTTAGATGCTTTGATTGATCAACTTCATCATGAAGAACTGAAGAATAAATCAACATCGACAATTTCTTGGATTAATTGTTCAAGAGTGTCGAGTAATTGAAGACATCGTGAAGAACACTATACTCTTTTTTCCCACCGGGTTCTTAAAGAGGTAGTGTGATCGTTGTAAACTATTGTAAATTATTTAATTTGGAATTCTAGCCATTAAAATCGACCATGTGGGCGTAGAAGGGTTTAATTTCAGCAAACAGTCCAATTAGGGATTAGAATATTCAGTTTTGATATGACTAGAATCATATTTGGTAAGGTTAGATAAGACAATATTTATTCAAGACTTATCTTGGATAAATTTGGCCATATCACCTTTATTTTAGGTATTTTAGTCAGATATGGTTTTAACTTCTTAATCAGCCATAAGTCTTTCGGGAATTACCAAATTCTGCTATGTTTCTGATCAGGGTTTGGCCGAGTTCACCCTATAAATAGGGGAGGCCATTCACGAATTTTTACACACTTTCATAAATCAAATATTCAAAATTTTGGAGTTTATACTCAATTGCTTGAGAGCGTTTTCATTGTTGCTTAATCCTGCGGGCTAGTTAAGTATCAATACCCTTCCATTTGTGAGCTAATCCTGCAGGCTAGTTAGTGGGCAAAATTTGGAATTGAAAGCCAATCCCGAGGGCTAGTTGGTGATCAATTTGTACGGCGTAATTAGGGTTTGCCAGTCCCTTAATTCGGCCAATGATCCAATCAAATTCCGCAATCTAGAGTTTTCGCAAGGAGATTCATATCAGCTAGCCTTGAATCCACCCCCTCCCTCACCACCACCACCCGTCGATCCAGCTCAACACTCTGTCACTCCTGAATCCTTGCCTTCCTGTGAATGGAGAGGCTAAATTAGAGGGCTGAAGTTCCAGTTTTCTGAACTTTGAAGAGTTCAAATCGACGTTAAAATTTGCCCATTTTTTGGGTTTGCTTGGGTTTTGACTTAAATCTAAATAATAACACATCAAACTAAAAATTGTTTAAAATCAAGAGAAACTAATTTAAAAATCAATTATTAAAATAAATTTAAGCATCAAAATGAAAACTCTAGAAAATATATACTCCCTCTGTCTCACCTCAAATTACATATAATATTTTTCACGGTATTCAAGAAATATGTTTAACCATTAATATCTTTAACTACAGATAATAACGGCAAATAAAAAGTTAATATTTAGAAACTACTTGTTACGATGAATCCAACAATATCAAATAAGATAATATTTTTTGCTTATATGTTTATTCAAATATGCGGTCAAAACTTGATAGAGAATACTGCCAAATAGTAAGTGGTCAATTAAATTAATTAAGCATCAAATGAAGAAAATGAAAATACACATCAAATAAAATACTAAAATACACATCCAATTAGAATAGTAAAATGACAATTAAATATATCAAATTAAATATTTTAATTATAAAAAAACATACATGAATTTAAAAAATCAAAGTGTGCACCAATTTTATAAATAAATCATCAATATTTAAATTTAAAAAACCAATTAAAAATGTTGAATCATCAAGACATGCATTGAATAAAATTATAGTATTTGAAGTTTAATAACAGTGATATTACTTTTTAAAACGATGGGCTGAATAGCGAAAACATCAATTAAAATTATATTATAACTTAAAATAGAAAATTGATGTTAAAATATGATGAACTAGTGTTAAAATGTACAAACTGTCACGTAAACACAAGATTATACATTAAAAGATAAAAAATTAACTTTAAAACACATAATCTTAGTGTTTTTTCTTCAAAAATTGAGGTTTGATTGGAACATCAAGTATTAGAAGGAAAACATCAAATTGGGTAGGGGTGGGAGTCGGGTCGGTTTACTTGGTTTTTGATTTGTTCAGTTCGGGTCAGTAAGATTGGCCTCCGAAATACCTTAAACCGAAACCGACCCGAGTATCCGAATAAACTGAATTATCCGAATCCAATTTTGAATTCGATTTCAGTTTAAACTCGAACTGAAACTGAATAAACCGAAATCCAAAGGAATGTTTTTTTACAATTTCTCAAAATATGTATCTTAATTTAAAATTTGGTAAAAATATGTAATTTATTTTCTACATCATCAAAACCAAGTATTCAAAATAAAAATACAATAAGTACGATAAAAATTCAACCATAATTATTTTGGGATTACATTCAACAATTTTTATTAATAGTTAGGTTTAATAAAAACTTATTATTTTGGGATTACATTCAACAATCTACTACATTTTCCAAAACTTAGGTTTTGGGTTAGGGGAATAATTTTTTTGAATTTATGAACTGGACCTCAAGTTTGTATCTATTATAAAAATTATTTTAAAGTTTTCAAATTATATTATTGAATATATATAATTTATTTTTAAATTGCAATTCGGTATTAATATCTGATTTCATATTGAGTTTCAAAATCTGAAACCAAACCAAAAACCAAATACAAAATTCGGTTTACTCAATTCGTTTGTCTGAAAACCGTATTATAATTTGGTTCGGATTATTCAAATTTGGATTAATAAGTTTTTGGTTCTGTTTTCAATTTTTAATTTTTTTGCCCCACCCCTAAAATCCGGTACTTCCTCCGCCCCATGGGAATTTGCACATAATATTTTTCTTGGTCTCCAAGAAACATATTTGATTCTAAATATATGCAACTATGCATAATAACGGCACAAATAAAATTAATATTTAGGAACTGCTTGTTATGGCGAATATAACAATATCTCATACTATAATATTATTGTTCACGCACACACACAAAATCACACACACACACACATATATATTTGTGTGTGTGCTCAAAATTAGATAACTTTGGCTGTCAAATAGTAAGTGAGTAGTAAAAACACGCGCATTGTGCGAAAATGGAAAGAAAAATTGACTCGCAAATTTCTTCGACCCAGATTCTTAACCCACGAGATTATTATAACCCAGAATCATTAACTTTCAATTATTTATTCCCAGCACCCCACAAAAATGGTATTTGTACATAGATCCCTCCTTATTCCCCGAACGTTCTATAAATTCTATTTGAAACCCAAAACTTTTGTCTCGTTATGAGATGGTGATATGAATCTCCTTACGAAGACTCTGAATTGCTGAATTTTAGATCTTTAACTAAATGAGGGATTTCACAAACCCTAGTATAGCTGCACGAATTGATCAAAATTAACCCTCAAGATCTTGAACAACTCGAGATCTATGAAGCTAACTAGCCCGCAGGGTTAGTTCATAAATCGAAGGTATTGATACTTGATTAACCCACAGGATTAAGCAACAATGAAGATATCTCGCAAGCACAGAGAATGATCTCAAAATTATGAATATATTATTGATAAAAAGGTGATGAGAGTTGCGGACATACCCCTCTATTTATAGGGATAGATGCGCCCAAAAACCCTAATTACAATTGGAAAGTGAATCAACTTATAGCAGATTTAAGAAACTAAAACCATATCTAACTAGATCTCCTAAAATAAATGGTATTCTACTCGAAATTCTTCTCCAAGAAACCTTGAAGTGTATTATCTTATATAATCTTACCAAATCTAAGTCTAATAATAATAAAACTGAATATTTTTGAAACCCTAATGGACCGGGTCGAAAATAACAAACTGAATTCGAAAATAGCTCTTCAAAAGCCCACATGGCATAGCTATGGACTGAAATAAAATAATATTACAATAGTTTACAAAGATCATACTACCTCGTTAAAAACCCGGTGGGAAAAAAGTGTAGTGTTCTTCACGATGTCTTCAGTTAATCGACAAGCTTGAATAATTAATCCAAGCCCTAGCCGATTTGGTCTTGAGTTCTTCATCTTGAAGTTGATCAATCAAATCATTCAATGCCATGTCTCTAAGCTTTGTTCTTGACCTTGTCATCGGTCCATCCATTTCACTTAGAGGATCCCAAACATAACCCTTGAATGTTTGATCAAGTCATGGAATGTCTTCATTTATGGTTGTAATCGTCTTGGCATCTCAATGATTCCCTCCATGGTCGAAATGTTTTGCCCTCGAAACTGAAACATCTTCAAAGGTAAATTGAGATAAATCAGCAACATTGAAGGTAGTACTAATACCATAATCGCCTGGAAGATCAATCTTGTAAGCATTATCATTCACACGCGCAACACTTGAAAAGGACCATCAACACGCAGACTTAATTTAGATTTCTGAGTATTCATAAACCTCTCCTTCCACAAATGAAACCAACCCCAGTCCTTAAATTAGATGAGTCGGTGGCCGTGGTTGGCTCTGTCAGCATTATGAGCATTTGTCCTTTTCGATCCTCAATTGCACCTTTTCATGTAATTGCTTCACAAAATCAGCCTTCTTTTCTCCATCCAAATTTTGCACCTATTAAAAATTCAAAGGAATTAAATCAAGAGGTCTATTTTGTAAAAATCCATAAACAATCTCAAATGGAGGTAAAGAAGTAGTAAAATGAACAGTGCGATTATAAGCAAACTCTGCAGTCGGAATGCACGCTTCCGAATTCATCAATTTTTTCTGAACTAGGGCACGCAGAAGAGCCCCTAATGTGCGATTGATTACCTCCATTTTTTCATCAATTTTTGGATGAATTGCGGTAGAAAACAACAATTTCTTCCCCAACTTGCGCCATAAGGTATTCCAAAAGTAGGAAAACAAATTGACATCTATGTTTGATACTATGGACGCAGGAATGCCATGTAATCAGACCACTTCCTTCAGAAATAAATCTCCAACATGTTTTGTGTCATCTATCATCCTACAAGGAATAAAATGTGCAATCTTCAAAAATCGATGTACAACCACAAAGATAGAATCATTACCTGATTGGGATCGTGGTAATCTGAGAACAAAATCCATAGAAATATCAACCAAACGATGTGTAGGAACAGGTAAAGGAGTATACAAACCGAGAGGCTTAGTCTTAGAATTTTCCTTCAAGCAATCAATACAATTCTTACAAACCCTATCAATAGAGAGTGCCATTTTCGGCCAGAAGAAGTGTTCCCGTAACAAATTATAAGTTTTTAATGAACCAAAATGTCTCATTAGAACACCAGAATGAGCTTCCCTAACAAGTAATTCACGCATAGAACATTGAGGAACACATGGCCTATTGTCAAGAAATAAAAACCCATATTTCCGGAAAAAAGGTCTCATACACACCATGTTCACAAGCAACATAAACAGAAGAAAAATAAGGATCAGTAACATATAAATCTCGCACGAAAGAAAACCCTAAAAAGACACATTCCAATCGTGTAAGTAAAATATGTCTACGACTCAAAGCATCAGCAAAAAAAATTTCTTTACCCTTTTTGTATCGCAACACAAAAGGAAAAGATTTGATAAAACTAGACCATTTAGCATGATTCTTATTCAACTTCATCTGACTCTTCAAATATTTCAACGACTCATGATCACTATGAATGACAAATTCTTTGTGCAATAAATAATGTTGCCAAGTCTCTAATGCACGTACAATTTCAAAGAATTCCTTATCATACACGGGATAATTTAGATCGATTCACTAAAGTAAGCTATAGGTCGATTATCTTGCATCAGAACTGAACCAAAACCAACACCAGAAGCATCACAATGAATCTCAAAAGTACCATTAAAATTAGGTAAAGAAAGAACATAATCGTACTTTCAATTCATTAAATGCATTCTATTGATCATCACCCCAAAAAAATCACATCCTTTTTAACTAGTTCATTTAAAGGTGCAACAATAGATGAAAAATCACGCACAACCCTTCTATAAAAACTAGCTAAACCATGAAAGGAACGTATCTGATTGGCGTTGGTAGGTCTCGGCCAGCTCTTAATGGCCTCAATTTTGGTTTCATCCACTTTTATGCCCTCCTTAGAGACCACAAAACCAAGAAAACACCACATTGGAAGCACAAAAATTGCACTTCTTGATGTTCGCATACAAGCAAGACTCACGGAGTGCAACAAGAACCATTTTAACATGGTCAATATGATCATCAGTTGATTTAGAATAGATCAAGATATCATCAAAATATACCACAAAAAATCGACCAATAAACTTTCTCAAAACATTATTCATCAACCGCATAAAGGTACTAGGTGCATTGGTTGATCCGAAAGGCATAACAATCCATTCACACAACCTAAACTTAGTTTTAAATGCAGTTTTCCATTCATCCCCTTCATTTATGAAAATCTGATGATAACTCTAAGTCAAATCAATCTTAGTATATATCACAGATCCATGCAAATCTTCAAGCATATCATCTAACCTAGGGATATGATGGCGATATTTAATGGTTATCTTGTTAATAGCACAAAAATCTATATACATTCGCCAAGTTTTATCTTTCTTAGGAACTAAAATGATAGGCATAGCACAAGGACTTAAATATTCGCGCACATAACCTTTTTGAAGTAACTCCTTGACTTGTCTGTGTAGTTCATTTGTCTCCTTAGGGTTTTCCTTGTAAGCTGGTTGATTAGGTATAACTGAACTTGGATTCAAGTCAATCTGATGCTCAATGCCTCGCAATGGTGGTAAACCATGGGGCAAGGCTTCGGGAAAGACATCCTTAAATTCCTGCAACATCTCAGCAAATCGTTGAGGAACATGCACAGCTATATCCTCATTGGCTAAATGACTCTCTTTAAAATATAAAATTAATACATGAGAATGATTTGAAAAATCATGATTCACATCCCTAATAAATGTATAAAATGATTTTCCAGATTCAATTGGCAGTTCACGTTTCATCATATAAATCGACGGAAAGGGACTAAGGTGTGAAAATAAAACTTTTCGCGACTTCTCAGAATCATTCAAAAACTTACCAGGATCGGCCACCCTTAATTTTTGGTCAAAAATTTTAGGGTTCATGCCTCCATTTTTACTCTTTTGGCCGATCACCCTTAAACCCTGGCTAGGGTTTTGGTTAACCACCTCTAGTTCAGTCGCAAACTTTTCTTTATCAATTTTCATGCGTCTCTGAGCCTCAATAACTTCCACGGGTGACAATGGAGTCAGTGTATACCTAGTTTTATCCTTAATCACAGTGATTTTGTTAGTGTAACCATCATGCATTATTTACGATCAAACTGCCATGGTCTTCCTAACAAAATATTACTAGCTTCTATAGGTATAACATCATATAAGATAGAATCATGATATTTTATGATGTTAAAGTTAATCATGCATTGTTTATTAACCTTAATCTCACCACTACCATTTAACAAAATAATTTTATAAGGTGATGGATGAGTAGTAACAGGTAAAGACAATGATTTCACAAGAAGATTGGAAATAGTATTATCACAAGATCCTCCATCAATGATCAGTAAACAATTCTTATCTTTCACAAGGCTATGGAAAATATTAATTCTTTGTAACTGTGTTTTAGCCACTTGATAGTTTAAAGCTCTCAATGTCACATAGTTACCTTGTGTTTCTGGACTTTGTTCACCATGATCATTTATGATAACCTCTTCATCTACCAGTTCTTCCTCGCTTTCATATAAAGTGGGCATATCAGCATATTCAGCTTCTTTATCTCCTTCCTCAATGGTAGCTAACACTCAAGCATGGGGACAATTACTATGAACATGTCCTCTTTCTTTACAATGAAAACAAGTAGGAGTGTTAACTGAAACCAAATTTGATGAAGAGATAGGGGACTTACCTGAACTTCTTGAAGACTGTTGGTTTGATGTCTGCGGCGCCATTCTCCTATCAGAGAAACTATAAGTAGGATTGGAATAAGTCTAGTTTGGTTCTCCGCCTCCCATTGGCGCTCCTCTACCTTGGCCAGAGTTAGGGTTTCTAGAGTCAAACCCTAATCGTTGACTGGGAAATCCAAACTGTGGTTTCCTCGCAGCATAGTGCTCTCAACCAACCTTGCTTTCATAAATAAATCATCCATGGAGATGTGATGTTAAATATTGGCTGGCGTTTGAAGGTTCTCACGCAAGCCTTCAATGAATTGATTTTTGATGAATGCGTCATCTTCTTTCATCCCGACCCTTCTCATGGTCAAACTAAGATCTTACCAGTATTCATTAACTGTACAATTTCCTTGCTTCATGTTGGCCAGATAAGAATGTTGCTCCATCAGATAAGTGGGCGGAACATAATAATGGCGAAGCTCAGACTTCAATCTCTCTTTCTCTCAAATTTTTCCACCATTCAGCCGCATAGTGAGTGAAGGAATCCTGCACCACCTTAACTTTTTCTTTCTCCAGATATTTGTTGAGATCAAACTGATTCTCAATATAATGCTCCCAATCAAGATACTTCACCGGATTGTGTTGACCATCAAATCGATGGATATCATACTTCAAACCCTTGATGTGTCGAGCAAAGTCTGAACTTGAACCTGAACGCAAACTGGCCCACTTTCTCCTTTGGGGATCATGATGTCTATCGTGGCGATGCCTTCTTGAAGACCCTTGGTGTGATCTCCTTTCTGATTCATTATAATCTTTGTCGGAACTACCATAACCTTGGAATTTACAAAAAAATCTCTGAGGATCATCCTTCATAGCCATAGACTGTGGTGTAGGCGGTGCCATGGTGTCAATTTTTCTCGCCAATCTCTGCACCTCACTCATAAGTGCATTCATAGTGATGGCAATCCAATCTTTATCAACAGGTTCATTCGGCCTGAATCGATGTCGCTCCCAACTATCTAGAGCTTCATCTTGTGGTTGTTCACCACGTCTACTACTAGATGCATTTGTCAGTGGTAGATTGTTGGGATTGCCAACAAAAGGCGGGACAAATGGATTATCGTCCGCCATCTCTGCTAAACTGCTAAGAGAAAAATGGTTAGTATAAAAATTGTCCCCCCTTCCCTTTGTTTGTTAAGGTCACTCACCAAATGTATGACACTCACAACCCACAAGCCGAAGGCTAATGCAAGGGAAATTGATCAGTTCACTGCAAATTCAAAGAAAAATAGGAGAAAAATACTGCATAACTTATTTCGAAATTGAAAAATATATGAACTCAAAATTGGGCTCTACGATCTGGAATTCAAAATTCTACAAAGAATAAGGAACAAAAATCAATTTTTTTGGCACGAATCATGATCAAAACAAGAATGCTTTTATATAGGCGACAAATAAGTTCCAAAAATTGAATTAGCTATCCCAACCCTAATCCCTCTTGTAAAAGGATTTTTGAGACTTGCTGCCCAAGATAATTTTTCAGATCAATTTCCCCCTATCAAATGGATTCGACTTCTTTTTCCTCTTCCAATTAGGATTTTGATTCCTTTTCCTGTTTCAACTCGGATTTCCTTTTTCTTTTCTTCATTTTTCGGCCACAACTTCAAATTTTCGCACAAATATAACACTCACAATCAGAATCTTACTCCCCAAATAATTCACAACCGTGTACAATATCCAAATTTTCAAAAATTGCAAAACAGCCCCCAAACTTTTGAAAATTACAAATCTTCCCCAAATTTCCTATTTCAAACCTTCGATTCCAATTTGAAATCCCAAAAATATGATACCCTTTTGTTTTTAATTTTTGAAAAGTTTTGGAACAAGAATCGCCTATACAAAACTTGGAATAAGAAATCTGTGACAACTTCCTCTCGATTCAAATGAATTTCGAGGTATTCAAGATCGTAAGGATCAAGAATATGACACTATATGTGGAAAATGACACAAGGT
>JAULKL010239043.1:0-11743 GCA_032355745.1 Rubia rechingeri
GTAATAAACGAAATGTACTAATATCCATATATTACTACATCAAGTTAAAAGTGTCCTTAAATCTGTGTTGGCAAAGACCATTTTTCTACTAGTGTAATATTAAATAAACGTGTACTTTCTACTATTTCAATACACATGATTAATGTGTTTAATCCAACCAAAGGAATAATTAATAAATTTCATAAAACTTTTGTTAAGTTCTTATGAAACACAAGTGATATCGAACAGAAACAAAGGAAAATATAGAGGTCCTATAACAATTTATGTTATCCCACTGAGGAAAATGGCTCGAGCCTTAAAAATCTGCACGCTATGGTTCAAAGATTTTTCAATAAAGCTACGGTGAAAACTACAATTAGGTAACTCTTTGTGGGCTAGAAAAATGTGTTCAACACCTGAAAACTTCAAAACATAAGAACCTAGAAGAGAATAAAAGAAATTCAAGAAATAACCCTAAATAATTATTTTATTCAGGTTGGCAATCGTGAAACCTCTCATGCAAGAACTGCAATTGAACAAGATCAGGGCCGGTCCAAACCCATTTCAGGCTCGGGGCGAACAAAAATTCTAGACCCTTCTTTGAAATACAAATTATATTTTTAAACTTTTATTTTAAATTTATTTTAATATTTTTAATACATGCACTTCCTTTATTTCAACGTGAAATGAAAAAAAATTGTCAAAAAATGTGCAACTTATATGAGACAGAACAAGTATAAATGCTAGAATGAAAATGTGTACAATTTTTTCAATAAATTCAGAATCTGATAGAGATGTGCTACAAATCATTTATTTGTTAATAAATATAATATAATAATATAATTTTTGTTTGATTTAAAAAATAAAATTAAATGAACAAAGATATAAGAATTGGTTTACATATTTGAACCAACAAAAATTATAAACATATCATATATTTATTTATTTAGATATTAAATAAATAAAAAATAATATAAATTTAATTGATTTTTATACAATCTTTTAAATTTTGTGTTAACTTGAAAATACATTTATCACATTAGATAAGCATACTTCATTACTACAAAAGAAAACGGAGAAGAGGAAGCATATACTATTATAATATGTACTAGGTTTTAGCTTAGGTTTAGTGAAGGGAGAGAACGGAGAACAATTTTTTTGGAATAATATTAATTCTCACACAAACTAATCTTTATCATTTTATTAAATTGAGTGCAATTTGCATGAAATTTTTGCAACTTCATTAATTGCATGCAAAATTTCATTGAAAAAGAAGAATGCCTATTTATTATAGAATTATTAATAAACTTATTTATTAAAAGATATATTGAATATTTAAAATACATTTGTTCTTTCATTAATTACCATGCAGTTTGCATGCAAATTTTATAATTTCAATTGAATTTTGATACAAATTCACCAAATTTCAAAGCAAACCCACTGAATCTGACGTGATTTCGAGTTTATATATGGTACGCTAAGATATTTTTGGATTACAATATATCTTTAGAAATTATACACTTTAACAAGATATGATTGATTATACATCGTAAATATGTGTGAAAGATGTGTGTAATTTTGGATTTCCGTTTCTGGGAATAATAATGTACTATGTATTTCTGTTTCTGAGTAAAAAACATCATAAAGAATTAAAATCAATAAGATATTACAATATTTGTATGTTATTTTTAGGCAACTTGAGTTTAGATTAGTCAAAATGACTCAAATATCCTTGGTTGACAGTACAAAACAAAGAATTTCTATTATATGGTGATTGTGATAGCAAGTTACGATTGATTATACATCGTAAAGAATTAAAATCAATAACTTATTACAATATTAGTATGTTATTTTTAGGCAACTTGGGTTTAGATTAGTCAAAATGACTCCAATATCCTCGGTTGACAGCACAAAGCAAACAATTTCTATTATATGGTGTTTGGGATGAGAAGGTTTCCTAACAGGTGACTTATTCTTAAGTTATGGACAGTACACAGTATTTTTTAAATTACATACTAAATCTAAACATTTTAAAATGTATATATTTTTTACATTATGTATGCTTTATATTTTTTACATTAAAATACACATTATTATATGTTTTAACATATAAAATAGAATACTTATTTTGTTTATTTTTTAAAAAAACTACAACTTTCACGGTAATAATTTAGGGGGGCCTATCCATTAGGCCACATTTTTTTAGACTTCCTCATGTATATTTAAGTTCAACTTTATTATTTGGGTTATATAAATTATGACATTCATTGGACCTATATTATAATTGTCAACAAATGCCACATTCACATTATATTACATGATAATAAAATATATTTTTCTACAATCTTAACCAAAACTCCTAAATAATTTTTTTAAAAAAATTGGCTCTTTCCAGCCTTGGGCCCAGTGCGGTCGCCCAGCCCGCACTGGGATTGGGCCGGCCATGAGTATGAATATTATTGTATGATATACTGTTAAATTCGTTATAACATATATTTTTAAAATGTCAAAGTTTAACAAATTTTAACTATTAGTAATGAAAAATATTAAGTATCAAATATTTTTTTAAATGAAGTGCTCAGAGTTAAAACTTGGACCTGGAATGGTGGGAATAACATTAGCCAAGTCGCTAGTGTGTACGGGGTGAAAAAAAGTCCTTAATGTATTTACTGTTGTCCAGGTGGTTGTGGTAAATTTAATTAATGGTAAATCCAGCCATTTCCATGCGTTCTACTTCACCTCCAAGTTTCCTACTCAATACTGAAGTAGCCTCAATTAAAAATTGTTATTGCCAGCTTTTTTACTCTGAATCCAAGTGCATAATTAATTCAATGTGATAAATCTACATTAAAAGGCCCCAAACCAAATAAAAATTTATCTTATGTAATTCAGGTGATTTACATCCATCTACTTCAAATTTTAGTAAAGTAGTACATCAATACCTAACTCTTTTATTTACGGGAACAAATGAAACTCTTTAAATATCTCTATATATAATTCTAACACTGTCATATCATAACTATAAGTCGGCGACATTCAAATTAATTTCAACACTGTCATATCATAATAACAAGCCGGTAGCATTCAAATTGATCAATTACAACACCGTCATATCATAACAATAAGTCAGCAGCATTCAAATCGATTACTGTAATTTCAACGCTGTCATATCATAACAATAAGTCGGCAGCATTCAAATCGATTACTCTAATTTCAACACCGTCATATCATAACAATAAGTCGGCAACATTCAAATCGATTACTGTAATTTCAACACTGTCATATCATAACAATAAGTCGGTAGCATTCAAATCGATCAATTACAGTAATCGATTTGAATGATGCCGATTTATTGTTATAATATGACGGTTTTGAAATTACAGCTGGTGATAAAGTAAATTTGATCAGACGTATCAGTAGTAAATATACAGCTGAAAGAAAATGATAAAAGAGGAAAATACAACTAGTGTAATGAAATAAATTGAAACAATAAGAGTTTTTTTTGTCTCTAAATACACATTTGTGGTAAAAAAAATACATTGTATTACATCAATATTTTGACATAAGTGATGTACATGGACAGATGAAAACTTAAGGAGGACCAATTCATCATTTCTCTACAATTTGAGGGAGGTAGATGCAAATTCATTTGAAGTTAATTAAACTCCATAACCATGCGACCATAATAGAACTCTTCCATTTAAGTGAAGTTCCCACCGGCCAACCGATGTACTTTTGTTGATTTTCTCCACACGTGGCACTCTTCGCTTCCATAAAAACACAAGACACGAAGAAGAAGAAAAATCACCAATTAATACACAATATTTCATTAAATTTCTTGCGTGAAAAAATAGCCAATATTAGTACTTCGTAAATTTTGGAAATTTATTTTTTAACCCTTTAGTCTGCCTATATATAACCACAAAGCTACCCATTCTTTTGCCCCTCATTCTCCACCGTTTCTCTACTGAAAATTGAGAGAGAACCAGCCAGAACATCTTCTTGCTCCCGTTAGCCTGGAAAAAATGAGGATGTCGACAATGTCTACGTTTTGCGACGTTGTTAACGGGTTGAAACCGACCATTTTGATGATCGTGGCTCAATTCGCTTTGGCCGGAGTTAATGTATTGTATAAGATGGCTTGCAACGATGGGATGAAGGTGAGCATCTTGGTGGCTTACCGCTTCATGTTTGGTGCCGCTGCTGTCGCACCGCTCGCACTTTACTTTGAAAGGTACCGTGATTTACGTTACTTCAAAAGAGATTAAGGTTTTCGGCATCTTTTTTTAACGATTCATGTTACTTCGATGGAGATTAAGGTTTTTCGTGTCCTAAACCCTTTTTCACAATACATGTTACATCGATGGAGATTAAAATTTTCTGCTTCCTAAATTTTTTCCATGATTCATGTTACTGCAACGAGATTAAGGTTTTCATGTCGAAATTTAATTTTCACGATTTTCAAAGATTTTAACTAGGATTGATGGAGTGGAGGATGATACGAAGCCTTTAAAGTTTGTATCGATTTTTATCTAAGCCTTTGTTTTCCTCTAGTGTAAATGGTATCGAATTCAATGTACTCTTTTAACCTCGTTTGATTCCTATTAAATTGGAGAGTCTATTGCAATCTTTGAGTTGACTAAGAAAGATCGTATCAAATAATATGAAAAAAAATGTAATATATTTTGATTTCCTACCTGTTTAATTTTGCAGGAACAAAAGGCCAAAACTTACATGGAAAGTAATCTTCCAAGTATCTTCTGCTGCATTCTTCGGGTGAGTAAGTTTGTTGAACTTTACTATTTATGAAAATTTATAATTTTTGGAAAAAACACAAATTATTGAATGAATTTGACATTAAAATGCAGAGGATCGCTAGCCCAAAATATGTACGGACGGAGTTTGGTAATGACTTCGGCAACCTTTGCAGCCGCCACCGTAAATCTTGTTCCTGCCTCAACCTTCTTTCTGGCTGTAATTTTCCGGTAACAAAAATCCCAGAAATAAATTAATCAGTAACTCCAAAAATTTAATTTTACACATTTTTTAATTTAATTAATTTTTACACCCAATAAACACCGTTTTGTTTGTAATTATTTTCTCTAATTCTTTGATTAATCGATTAGGCTGGAGAGATTTGATTTGAAAAGCTTGGGTTGTAGAGCCAAGGTCATAGGAACCTTGATTTGTTTGGGTGGGGCCATGCTTTTAACCCTATACAAAGGCGTTGAAATCAAGCTCTGGTCAACGGGAAGAGGACTTTTGCATGACCGCGTAGGACACATGGCGAGAACCCACCATAGCATCGTGGGTCCTCTTCTTGCAATCGCTAGCGCTTTCTCCTTCGCTCTGGCTCTAATATTTCAGGTAGAAAAAATGATTATGGCTTTTTACAGGCGGGTTGTATGGACAAATCACTTACTTTTACCTCATACATTTATAAATTTAAAACTAATTTTTTACATTATATATATTTTTATATTTTTACGTTCAAATATACATTATTACTTGTTTTAACTTTTAAAATATAATATTTAAATTTCATAAAAAATTAAAAGATGTAAAGGAAAATGTACATTGGACAATCCATAAGATTAAGGAAAAACCGCATTTTTCATACTTTCTGGAAAAAAATACAGAAACTCAATTTAATTCTTAAATTTGAAACTTTGAATTCGATTATTGCTTTTTTGTAATATTAATTAAAGAGATTTAATTAATTTCTTTTTCAGGCTAAATTGAGTGAGAGCTACCCGTGCCATTATTCAAGCACGACTCTGATATGCCTTGTGGGAGCAATTCAATCAGTAGTTTACGCTCTTTGTGTGGAAAAAAACAATTGGCAAGTATGGCGATTGGGAGCTAACATCAGGCTTGTTGCAGTAGCTTATGCGGTATGTCCATTATTTTTATTGCAATATATCTATTATCAAAGTTATAATTTTAATAACGAATATTTTGCGTATATATGTGTGTGTGTTTCTATTCTAGATGGTTCTATAACCTCGTATGTTAAATAGTTGAAACGGGTTTATTTTAGTTTCTTACATGATTCATTAGCTTTGTTCGTACGCATGGTAGATGAAGTAATTTTAATAAAAAATATTCACAATATATGCACATTGAATTAGGGAAAACTTCATAATATACTATATATTTATTTATTTAATAAATTAATTTAGTTTTCTTACATGGTTCCTTAGCTTTAATTGTACGTATGACAATTGAAATAAGTCAATTTGATTTCGTAATGACTCTTAGACTCTTTTAAATTAAAGTGGTTAAAACTAGTTAATTTAGTCTTTGTATTTAGTTAGCTCTCGGGTTTGATCTTTGATCTTTTCTATTGATGAAAATCTTTAAAACAGATATGTAAGCAAGTTTATATGTTTTCACTGTTTGTATCTGATTAAAAATTGAATTCGAATAATTTATCAGTGAAAAAGTTAAATAAACCTTAAATTACATTAGTTAGTTAAAATAGCTACCCCAAATATGAAAATTATCATTCCCTTTGTATATAGATCTAAGTGTAAATTAGTAAAATTTGTTCATTTGTTGCAGGGAATAGTGTCTTCAGGATTTGTGATCGTTTTAATGATGTACTGTGTAAGAATCAGAGGCCCTTTATTCATATCCGTTTTCAACCCACTCATGCTTATCCTAGTTGCGATTGCGGGCTCTTTGTTTCTTGATGAGAACTTGCACCTTGGAAGGTACATCTCAAAATCAAATAATTCAATTGTACTCTATATGATAATTTGGAAAAAAAATCAATAAAGTACTTGAGATAGGAAATTTTTATAATTTTGTGCAAATATTTTCAATTTACATGCAAATTATGTATTAAATAGAATGAAAATAATAATGTATATTTTATTAAAGTAGATTCGATAAAATGGGAGAAAACCAAATAATGACTCAAATAGACAAAATTAGGGAATTTATAAAATTGTCTCTTACTCACATATCTCACATTTTAACATTGTGTTTTATAATTTAATTTTACTTATATTTCATTATTCCTCATAATATGTTCCAGTTATTTATTGTTTTACTTTTGTAATTATATGATTTTATAGTCGGTCCTGATAGCGTTTGATTTTGAAGATTCATCTTCGATTGTCCCCATTTCTAGAGAAATTCATATACACTGTATTTTCATCAATTATATGCAAGGGGGTCTTTATTATTCTTATTCAAGCGAAATCACCTAATTTTGTTATTAATTGTTAAAATAGTGTGTTGGGAGCTGCGGTAATCATCATCGGATTGTACATTGTGCTTTGGGGGAAGGGCAAAGAGCGGATGAAAATCACTAGTTTGGCTCCAAGTTTAGAAGAGAGATCGTCTGAAAATCTTCAACAGTTGGAGATGATTAATATGGCTGCTGAAAATGAGAGAGACGTCAATAGTTGCTGCAACATGGTGGCTCTTGGCGCTGTGCCCAACTTTCTACCAAGCACTTCAAACTCTAGTCAAATAGCATCATCCTCGGTTGCTCCCAATGATGATGGTGAGCATTATTTGGAGGAGGGACTTTCTGTGGAGGCCAGAAACAATCATTAAGTGAGAAATGGAAGAATATTATGTGTTTGTTTGTTTGCTAGAAAAGAAAGGAAACTTGCGAGGATATATTTGGGAAGATTAATGTACTAACTTTTCTATAGAATATGGAGAGAACAATAGTTTATGTTTCATTTCAAATTAAGAAAGCAATACTTTGTTTACATTTGCATTTTTTTAATTTTGTGTGGAAAATTAACTAATTTAGTAAGTGTTAGGATTTTCATTTTTGTTGTTTTTATTGTAAGTGGGGTAATATTTAGAATTGGATGTTTCATATAGTGAGAGTTTATTCCGGTGATGGGTTTCTTGTGGGAATTATGAAGACACCACTAGATGTCTGGCTAGTGATACACAAATATTGAAAAGTGCCGACCAAAAAATGGAAAAAAATGTGGGATTCACAAAAGGAGCACTTGTAGAATTAAGCAACTGGGGCTACACCACAAAAGAAGTAAAACAAGTACATCATTAGACATATCAACACGGTCAATAATGTCTCGAGCAAGCATGAACTAGCCCAAGAAAATACCATCGACTGTAATCACAACTTTCAAACCAAGGAAGTACTGGAGAACATCCAAATCAGTAATGGGGAACTCACAGTGGGCGCACACTAGGACTATTGAAAAAGAATAAAGTCGTTGTTAGTTAAAATTATATCATCAACATAAACATATAAATAAGAGAGCTTCCTCGAGCATACTGAAAAAGAGAAAAATGTACATAACGACATGCAAAATCAAGGAGCCAGTGGAAGGAACTGCACCGCTGAAACTAAACCCTTTGAGCTTGTTTAAGACTGTAGATAGCCATCAGATCACAACATATATGATCGGGATGAAACAAATCTCGATATCTACGCGGTTGCTCCATGAAATTAGGGGTATCAAGAATGCATTCATGACGTCTAACATTGAAGCAGCCACTTCCACATCGTTGTGAGAGACAACACAGTGCAAACAATATATGCCTTCACAGCTGGACTGAAAGTGTGATAGTAATGAAAAATTAGAATTTAAGAAAAACCCTGAGCAACCAAACATGCTTTATGACATTATACAGAACCATGAAGATAACTCTTCAGTCGATAAACCCACTTGGAACAAACAATGTTGACATCAGAAATGTGAGGAACTAAATCCCACGTTTACTGACGGCAAAAAACCTTCATCCTTCAATGCATGATGATAACTATGAGCCATGACTTGAGATAGAAGGGCTACAAGATGACCTAAAACCACATAATCAGAAAAATCTTTCAGAGTAATCTAACCAGCGCAAGAAAGAGTGGACATAGGATGACAATGACGCTGGGGTGACAAAGGAGGGTAGCCTCCAAAGGAAATACCCACAGATGAGGAGCCAATTTTTTGGTTGAATTGTCAAACATGGAATCATCCACTAAAGAAGGAGCCGACGACGAAACATGACCTTCCATAGGGGACAAATGTGGAGATGGCGGCGCAAAATTCAGAATGACTGGGGAAGGACCAAGATTATTACCAGTGAGGGAAATGTGGCAGTATGAAGGCGGTGAAGCAGCCAAACATACCTTGGAATCAGCAAGTCTGAATCTATAAAAGGTGACATCCAACGAATGCGGTATTGAAGAGACACCACCAAAAACAAAAGGAAAGAATGTTTCGTCAAAACGAGTTTGACGAGTAACATAGATAGCCCTTATATTGAGATCTATACCCCAATAAAAAAGCAAGAAATGATACGTAGAGCATGTTGATGAGGTGCATAAGGACGCAAATAAGTAAAAACCCAAAAATAAAAAGGATGAAAAATTTGAGTAAGCAGGGGTTGGCTATGAAAAATGGACTACAAAGACTAATATGAAAGCATCGGAGTAGGTGGCTGATCAAGAGTAAAAGACAGCAAAAAAGGCAGCATATCATAACTTCAAAGGTAGGTCCTAATGATAGAGCACGGAAAGACCAGCACCAGTGATATGATGATGTTTGTGCTAAACTCTATTGATTTGTTCTGGTATAAAAGGACAAGTAATTTGATGATGATTGCCCTTACTCGCAAAATGAGGATGCGTGTGAGAATTGAGAAACTCCGTAACACCATCACTTTGAATTTTTTTGATGTGGCGATCATACTATTTTTTTTACCAAAGATTCAAATTGAAGATAAACATCAACAAACTCGGATTTTCTACGGAGTTCATAAATTCAAGTTAACCGAAAGCAATCATCAATAAAAAATCACATAACATTGATACCCATCAAGAGAGTCAGCATGACCTCTCCCCCCCCACCCAACGATGACACTGAATTAAATCAAGCAAACATGGTGCACGTTTATGATTATCAACAAACATGTTTAGAAGCAAACATGTGATATAAAAACATCTAAACTTGCTCAAGGAAGAAATGATGATGTAAGGTACATGACCCAATATACTATGCCAAAGTTCAAAGAATGTTTTTGATTTACTTGACTCAACAAAAGCACATCAAACAACACCACCATAATCTAAAACATATAAGCCTCCATCACGTTGACTTTGGCTACTAACATCCCTAGTAAAATTTTCTTAGTAGTGAAAGTACAACTATCAAAGTAAATAACAACATTCATATCTCGAGTCAATTTGCTAATAGAGAGTAATTTTTTGGTAACATGGAGAACTACCATAATACCATACATAGATAGTGAATCAGTGACTCGAGAATGACCAACATGTGTAATTTTAAGAGTAGTAACATTACCTATGAGGACACAGTCGTTTCCATAATAAGGAGTCGCGCGATCAAGTGCAAGCTGAGAGAATTCATGTGGTTTGTCCAGCTAAAATCAGCTTGCCAACGATGACACTGAGCATGTTGAGACGAAAGAGTGTTCAAGAGAGATTTTGACTATAGAGCAGGGTTAGATGAATGCAATAGATAGATTTTGGGGATGGGATTTTTGGGTTATTATCGGGATATCGAGTTTATATTTCCTATAAAGCGTCCTATAAATAAATATTTCCTAGAGATTATTGGGTATCGGGTTTATATAAATGTCCTATAGGTTATCTAGTTATCGGGTTTATGTTTCCTAACCTATAGGACGTTTATCAGATTTATGGATGTTTATTTATATTTCCTAACCCGTTAACCTATAAGAGGTTTATTTACGGAAATATAAACCCGATAACCTATAAATAAATATTTCCTACAGTACGTCCTATAGAACAGGGGACGAAAATCTATCTATTGCATTCATCCATTATGGGATTGTCGGATTATCGGGTTATTATCGGGTTATCGGATTTTGGGGTTTAGTTTCGATAGGAAATAGGAAATTATCGTATTTATAACCCGATAATTAGAGAAAGGTGCTTTTATAACCCTACCTAATTGACATAAGTGCCAATATAACCTTTTGATAACTGAAAGTGCAGATATAACCCTACCTAGTTGATGTAAGTGTCAATGGAATAAATTTACTCGGCCTCCCAAGTTAAGCATTTATTCAGCCATCGATCTGATCATACACCCATTTTTCTGGAAATACGAAAGAACCCACCTTCAAATCTGGGTGCAAGATATAAACGTTAATTCCATTTTGTGAATTTTGGATGCAATCACCGACGTGTGAACCGATGGTAAGAAATAGCTGAACAATGAAATGGAAATAGATCTTTCGAAAACAATTCAAAGTTGTACAGAAATCATACTGCACTTGTGTAACTTTATGATTACTTGTGTGTTGTGCGTTGATTAAAAACCAAACAAGAGAATTGAATTACCCATCCATCTCCCACAAATGCGTTTCTGCAACATGGAAAGATTCCAGAAACATAATGAATGGCACTTCCATCAAAACTATAGGCCAAACTTCCTTGGACGGTAGGCTTATTTGGGTAAACATCAACTCCATCCATCCATTCTCTTGGAATATTTTTTGTTAAACCAACTAACTGTTACATCGTTTCAATAATTTTTATACTACTTAAATTACAATTATTTATACATTTTAAACGTTTTTCAAAGTTATAACAACCTCATTACAAAAATAAACATTAGTATCATATTGTCCCATTAATTACCTCAATTATAAAAATAACTTCGTTTAATGGCCAGTCGGTCTAAAACAAGACCTATTTTTTAAAAAACTATAAATAAAAAAATAATAGATAAAATTAAAATAATCTACCAATCAAATAATTAAAATTAATCTAGTTTTCATCCTA